>DWNE01001536.1:0-21661 GCA_018249875.1 Cecropterus toxeus | reverse complement strand
GACAGGTAATTTTTATTATATCTTATAAAAATAACACATGCAGTTTTGTGCGAAGTTTTGTGCACCCCGCGGTTACGAATATCCGTTTTAAGCGGGCTTTAAGGAAAAACAATATTAGTCATTTGACAACAATAAGTAGATAGATCGTACTTTTTATGGCCTGAAACCCAACCAACATTTTTTTAATTTGGCACTAACTCTGAAAATAATTAGGACATTGGGAGGCAAAAGGAGCAAAGATCGTCGCCCGACCAAGTGGACCGATGTCCTGAAGAAGACAGGTTGTATAGGAGTGGCGCCGTTTAGGGGAGGCCTATGTCCAGCAGTGGACCTCGAAAGGTTGATGGAAGGATGGATGCCTAAACCCGAACCAAGACCAAAACACTCCAACACCACAGCCAAAACTAGTACCGGACCCAGTAGTAATGCAATAAGTTAGAAATAGCTATTTTGTTAATGCCAACGAACTAATCGCCTAAAATGTTTCCTTTAAAAGAAAAATCGATTTTATTTTAAGAATGTGAAACTCATTGAAACAAAGTATTAACATAGTAACATTCCAAAAGCATACAAGTTAATCATCATACTGGCCCTAATGAGTTGCGCGTGTCATCATCTCATTGCGAGATGCTAAAAACGGTAATGACCGAGAATCTTGAAAGTTCAAAGGCTCTATTTCGCCATATAAATAGCTAATACTCTATAACTTCGACAAGTCTGCTAAATTCTTATCCAAAAGAAGCTAACATCTGCCGACCTTCCATAGCTCTTACGATCATGTTAATCAGTTGCCTTGACTTAAAAGCTTTCGCTTAAATGGTCCCTAAACAGAACCTTAGAATCTGTACCAGGGTTATCTCACCAAGATTATGAATAAAGCATGAAATATATATATAATTATTATTATAATATTTTTTTGATTTGATTACACGTACATTTTTATTAGTATTCGATCATGCGTAAAATGATAACTTAAATTTTAACATAATTATAATTTAAAATTTGACATTGTGACCTAGAGATTCGGGTTTAAATTTAAGATAAGCTCACCTGATTTTTCAAAGTCATGAAACGTTTAAAAATAATTACCTGACTTAAAGAACAGAGAAAATTTCATAAGGCAATCTTTGTTCCTCATCCTTTAGTTATTAAATTTCTCCCCTATTATGTATCAACTATCCGACCTGCACAATGAACTCAGACAATAAAAACAACAGAAGAGAGTTTTTATGACAAAGGGTCAACAAAACTTAACAAAGTGTCCAGAACATCAACCACATCGAATCTTGAGCAACCAATGACGTAACGCTGAGACCTGATAGACGGCAGAGTCAAAAATAATTAAGCTAGGCCACGCCCACCTATTAAAAAGGTCATTATTATACGAAACATGGGTTATAATAACGCTGGCTCAGAGCTGAGCTTTGATGGGTTCAGACTTATGATTTGGGTAATGGATGCTCGGGAATTTCAAGTCAGGTGCATATATTACTGACGCAATTTTGGTACCGGTAGTTAATATCTATGATTTCATTTTAACTCATCTGTTATGTTGCATCAACGGATAAAATATAAGTGTCTTTTTTTTCTTCAAGTATCATATAAATACTAACATTTTGAATTTTTTTTGAAATTGTATTTTTTTTGAAATAATGGATAAAGGATAACTTTATTTAAAAGTATTTATTTTTATTTATTTATGTAGTAACCAAGAAATTTATACTATTTTAACCCGACTACTATATATAGATAATGTTCGGACTAACCTGAATATAGATGACCTAAATATGATAAATATATATTAAAAATATATAAGGTAACTATAATTTCAATGCACTGAAAACAAGAAATAACATTTGTAGTAGTCAAACCTATATTTTTTGGATTGTACAATTTTATATCATATAAACCTTGTCGCGAGAATTTTCAGATTTCATTTATTTAGATCTAGGATTGTTATTTCCAGATTGTTATTTGCGACTAGTTTTTGTATTGTATAAATCTGTACAATGAAAAAAATGAAGGATTTAACATACTACATTTTATTTTCTTATTTGTAGTTGTCTCTGGACACTCTAACACCCTCATTTGATATCTATATAAGGAAGGCTCTACGAAAATATTAATAAGTCAAATGTATATACCAAATTTCAGCTCAATCCGACACTTGGAAGTAGGTCAAATTCATCTTGCAAGATTTGACCTAAACATACTTACGAACATAGCATTTGATTTTGCAATTATATCATTATATTTTTACGTTATAGTGTTTCTAAAATGCCAATATAAATCGACAGATATAAATAAAACAAGAATAAATAACTGAATCACATGTAAGTGGTTAATGTGAGTAATTTTTAATCCAAGTCTGATTGAATAATGACCTCATCGACCAGTAATTGATTAAAAAAACATTGACAAACAATCATCAATAATAGTCAATACAGGTTGTATCCAATAATTAAGGTGTAAAAAGTATAATTAAGTCTTTGTTTCATTTTCTCTTAAAAAGCGTATAGGTCATATTGTAATTCTGAGCAAATAATATATAAAATTTATTGTACAAGGTCCTACTTTACGTTCAATCGTCAGATAGCCACTATTGCAATATTGTGCCGATTTTAAAATATCAGGTTAACGTGGAAGGTAGAATGCACTAGAACGTAGGCGTTCTAGCTTAGTACTTAAGGTTATCTACGCATCCAAACAACAGACCTTCAATACTATTACAGCACTATTTGTGTCTATAGACTACAAAACCAATTATTATCAAATGTATTTGCAAGGTCCTCCAACTTGCTTTTGCAAAAAATGAAATAATTCTGAAGAGATATGATAAAATTTTATATGACACTACCACAATATTAAGCGATTATGTATAAGCTTCTTGAAAAATCATGGACGAGACAAAAAATTACGAATATAGATCCTACAATTTAATCGCACTTCCGTTATGAAGATAAAAAACGCCAGTCCCTATTAACAAAACAAATTAGGCAAAAAATAATACTTATACGTCATAATTATAATATTTAATAATCTTACATATGAAACATCCCGTATAAGGCATTTATTAAGAGTACAAGGAAATGATCACGCAGATGAGGTCCTATTAGAGAATCTAGCGCTAACGATTGTAGATGAAAACAAACGAACGAACAATGGCATCGAAATATCTGACATTCGAATGGTGTATGGTAACGAGCTGTCTCGTACAAGGTCTACGGTCTGTGTATTAGCGAAAATTATGTCTAACACGGCTATTACTGTTCTTGTATAATGTGTATTTGTGGTTGTTGACTTAAACATAGACCGAACAATGAAAAAGCAATAAATGTATTTAAACCACTCAATGACTTGATAGACACTTTATAAACCTTATAAAAAGCAAGATTATGGACATAAAAACCGCATGAACTTAAATATAAAGTTAAAATATATAATATTTACGTAAATAAATAAATCAGCAGGGGTTAAATCTCGATAAAGATGCGATAAAGTAAACTTTTCGCTCTCGTCTTTCCGCATAAAGTTTAAATATTTTATGAGCGGTTGTATCAATTATACAAAAGCATTTGTAAGTTATATATGTTTTTTATTAACATAAAAATATGACCGATTGACAGCTCCATAATAGTTGTAATTTATTTTAAAAAATAATGGCTTTACCTATTGTAACAAGAAAACTTGATTAATATTTATTAGACGCCGATATTTTTTTACCACCACGAGTAAGTAAATTGATACTAGTATTATTTCTTTAACAATAATTAAAAATATATATATTTAAAATATAATCATCTTTTAAAATATAGTCATCATACTACCATCTATCTAGCCCGAACGCCAAGAAGCATTCGCTTAGAGCGTTTTTCGTCGCTTTTAGAAGCGTCAGCGTTGAGCATCAAAAACAAATGTATGTATTTGACTTAAAAGGCTAGCTTAAATTTCACTGCAAATTGTAGCAAAATTCGCTGAAATTTGTTAAACGCTGACGGTTACGCCAGGAGAATGTTTTGTGGCCCTCGGTTAAGGTCGCTTAATATAAAGAAATGACGCAAGAATGTTCGTGTGAACGTACGTTATGTGTGTAACGTATATATGTGCTCTTTAAAATAAATCACTCGAATATAATCTTCGTGTGATTTGAAAAAGTTTAATGTAAGGTAGATACAGACCTTGGTAGACCCGCTGATGAGATTTTTTAAGTCGGTAAGGAAATATTAAGTAAATGATGATATTATTCTTTGCTTTCAGGCGGTAGGTAATATTGAAAATATGTATGAAGGTGTATATTTACTTGAAAATATTATATCACCGTATTAGCGACGGTATAACCGATATTTATTCATTCACAGATTACCAACATAAGAGATAAATGAAACAGCTATATCTCAATAAATCAGGTATATAAGAATACAGCTATAAGGCATGTTTTTGGCATAATTAACTATTCTTACAATTTAATGTTACCTTTAATTGTAAGAATGGTTGTAACATGCTATGTGTTACGAATCAAATTCTGCCTTAAAGTAGATATTTTCAGCTTCTTCTTCATTAAATTATCATCAGACCTGGTATTTTAATACTCAGAGCGAGCAAGATGATTTTGCCTGTTACTTCGCTGCCTTAGATTGCAATTTTGCAAAGGTCACCAATTTTGGTGCCTGTTAAATTTATAGTAACAAAAAAGATTAATAACTATGATTTTGATTTTTTGGAACCGGACTGAAAGAAGTCAGGTATGATAAATTAGGTTTCGCAAAGGTCTGCCGCAGGCTATTATTTGCAACCTAGAACTATGCATTAGCGGTCACGAATACAAAATGCATCTCCATATGATAATTTGTATAAACACTCTATTCATCGAAATTGTGCACACGCCATATTTTCGATTTTTGGGATCATATGACCAAGATATAAAATGATAAAGTTGTTGGATTTTGTAAGTACAAAACAAATTTATTGTCAACTACGTGTAAACCGAAATCGCTTCAGAACATATAACGATACTACGAGGAATACTTGTAATTGGTGAGTTTATAAGTAGTTTTAATACTACAATCTAGCAAAAGCCTCATAAGCAAAGACCTAGTTCTTAAAAATTTCAACATCATAATAACTTATTTGACGTACATAAGGTACATGTGAAATCAAACACAATTAGGAATGCAAAGTACAGAAAAGTTTTACTCAGATAAACAAAGAACCAACTAATAAAAACAGCAGTAATAAAGACAAAAGTAGTGTAACGGTGTTCCTGAACTAAATATTTTTATAGAGAATAATTTCAAACACCTACAGCTATGAATACATTAGGTGCGCTCGAGTGAGCCGGTGGCATTTGACAATTAAGGCGTTTCATCAAGTCAATTGCTACACTTCCCGCTGCCGGCAGTTGCCACCGATAATTGTACAGAACACTATCACGATGGTAGATTATACGAATTAGGTCAGTTTTAATACAAGCTACTGGTGAAATGTGCAACATCTTTTGTTTATTGAAACACTCTGGGCATGTTATCAAAATTCTAGGCTATTATTATAATTCGATGGAGGGCAACTTATTTTATCTGAATGTAACGAATAATAATGTCACAGAGACTAACAAAAAGTCTAATAATAATAATTCAAAGATCAGAATCATAACTGCCCTTTTCCTTTATATTCACTCCACGATAGCATAATACTGAATACATTTTCAGAAGTTTTTAGAGCTATCTTTGATAAAAGCAGACCTTCATCTAAGATTGGACTTTTTGTAAAAAAGGATAGGATTATTGTTATCGTTCTTGTATTCGTATTCTCCGACTTTACTTTGGATCAGAATTTTTGTATTTTATTTAAAGTGTCTCCCACCTTTATCTCTTTTTGGTAATCAGATCACTCTACATCTAATTTGGTGTCCGACATTTAAAATAATTCACCAGTGAATTGGATCAATTGTTTGATCTCTTAAGCCTATTCCCAAAAGTATATTTTAAGTTATAGCCTTATTAAATATTCATATATGCTGCTATTTATCTCCATCACTTGACGGTTTCCTTGACATTTTCAAAGATAATGGACCATTCTTATATTTAATATATAAAAATTCAAATAATTACAGTATATATATTTTTTAATTTACTGAAAATTAGTGCGTTTCAAAACTTAATTATAATATCAGCAGGAAATTCACTATTAAAGTTTATCATAAGAGTGGATAACTGTTTTGTCTTCCCACGATATGTATTGTGTTGTCTTATAATTGTATTAATAATTATGACTACCAAAATCCCAATATCTTTTTTGCTCTTAATCCTTATTTAGTCATTAATAGCATGTGGCAACGTGCCGCGTGCATTAACATTAATTCACCTCATGAAATCGGGACCCACACAACAATAGACTCTGACATGCTCCAGCAATCTTAAAATCTAGTAAAGGTCGCTGATGTCATAGGTCAAACGATTATTGGAACCCATTCTTTTGTTGATCCTCTCTGTCATATCATAAATCAAAATATGTTTAAGTTTTTCAGCCAGTGACCTTGAATTATTTGGTGATTTAGAAGGACGTAGTATTACGTAATCATTACGGTTTTTGCATTAAATACAAATAGTACCGTACCATATCGCACCTTGTAAAATTTAACAAGAAGGTGATCGATCTTTTGATAACTTAGGCTAACTAATTTCATCAATAGGCAATCGTGGCTACATATAAAGATAAGGAGTTATAAGCATATTCGATAATAATTGTAAAACAAGATGAAGATATCAACGAAGTTTTGTAACTTTGTTTGCTCGCACGTGGATAAGTAATATTTAATAGCGGGTTTTTGTAATAGTGAATTGTACATTCATAAGATTGAAGATAATGTATGAAAAGGTTTGTTGAGGTTATTCGTGTTGGTAGGTCAATACGAACTCAATTTATGATTCCTACATGATATATTATTACAAATTCATAAATTGTCAAACGTTTCACGACTTTGATCGACATAAATACCTAGTTAACGTATTTATGTGGGCTTTAGTCATTTGAAGTCGTCAAAAATAATGGAAACAGATTAGATTTAAAAAAAATGCCATATATTTTCTTCCTAATCATTAGAGGTGGCAAACCGTTTTGATGTTTGACTCCTTAAAAGATCAGTCTTAAATCCATCCATCCATCAGCCCTTTAGAGTCCACTGCTGGACTGGAGTCGTCATGCCTCTTAGCGACTACAGATTGGATTCGCATACTATCTGGGGTTAATCACAGATATCAATGAATATAAACAAGTGGACTGAATGCTCATTTACTACAGCTATTATAATAATCGATCTTATTAATTCCGTTTGTTCAATTTTTATACTTGTTTACATTATTCATAAAAATATTTGTTCACAGGGCGTCAAAATCAAAATGGACGACGCGGGCAACATACTCATCAGGCGCTACTCCAAGAGTAGTGTGTTTGTGAAGAGTACGGCGGCCACCAGCAACGAGGAGACTGCTATAGGACAAGACATAATAAAGCTACCTGGATATGCTCTCGAACAGGAGAAGATATTTAAGGTAATATAACTTTCTCTGATTTGTGTAATATATTCGAAACATAACGTATTGAGGGTCCAATTGTAAAAATAACGATTATTTTTAATCTTCCAAATTCTCGATTTTAAATTACTCAAAATAGATCTATTGTATTGTATACAACTATTGATAGAGAAATAGAAAAAAAATTAGGTCCATAAAACTAAAGTAATAAAGGAAATCGCTATCGATATACTATTAAACATATATAGATATACCATTAAATATATCCATATAAATAGACATGCTTATTAAAACTAGCTATTTGTAGATTATTGTGGTATTATTAATTTATTCGTCAAAATACACTTATTAACTTGTTACATTTGGTTCGTGGTTTGGGTCTAAATTATTTTCAGCCTTGACATTTAAAGTTCCATAATTTATCCAAACATTCATAATTACACGAATTAGAATTTCTGAAATTGTGTATTTGAAACCATGCTCGGTTTTAATGGTTACTTTAATGGGTAACATTTAATGAATTTGCTTAGCAAATTCCAGTAATTAGTGCTTCTTGTTACAAGCTACAGTAATTTTGCCGACAATATCGTAATCAACTAAAATTTGGGCAACTTTTATCTTTGATGTACTTAAATTGCAACACTTAATTTAACGTAAGTGCCGTAAAACTCTGGCTACTTGTTGCGATACAGTTTGGAGTTATGATGGACAATATGTATTTTTTTAAATGTTGTATAATCATTCATTTCATGGATTCTCATATAATACTTATAATAGTTCTTTTTAACTTTGTACATTTTAATTTATCATGAAATGAGGCAACATCTTTCAGGTTCCTATAATTACATTTATATTAAATAACGCACCTAAACATAGCAATTGTGTTCCCATTAAGTTCATCTAAAACCCATACGTCTATGATTTCCGTACGTTTCGTCACTAAAGACAATGTAAGGAGTGAATCTAAAAAGCCGAACATTACTCTTAATGTTCGTTGCATTGTTCGTTGGTCATTTGTGGTGCATTACGAGTAAATTCGTGCACGATTTTTACTTTGACCGTGGCATTGCCTAATAACTTGTCTCTAATGTACTCACGAAATCTTTTACCATCATCAGAGTCATCTTTATTCTGCTTTTCATGTCGTTCGATATTAAAGGCGATCTTGACATTATTATAAATGTCTCTACATTTCGTAGATAATTATTATCCCTGAAGACCTATCCGATATGATATGATAAAATATTTTTCAATTCATTGTTAAACGCGTTTCAATAAGTATTACCTTATCATGTGAGTTTATAGAAAGTAAGACGGTAGTCAGCTTTAGATTTTCAATTAAACAGGTCGAATCAAACAATAGAAGATCCATTTCCTAGTAACAAGAAACGTTCGTTAGAAATTCATACACCATTAACTACCAGTTTTACGTAAGTACTCGCTAGAACAATGAGAGAAGATAGCACTATTAAGTAAGGAAAAGAATGGTCATTGCCTCACTTATTTGTTCGAATCTTATTCTATTTCCTTGGTAGTAATGAAAGCGATTTCGCAGAAAGCAAAGTGCTTATTGTCTATTGCCAAAGCCAAAACAATGAACAGTCGCAGTTTCAATTAATAGCATTTGTGATAACATTTCAATATCTCCAGTAGTGTATTAAATTTAAAGCATCTAGATATGAATACTATGCGGAATAATTTGCTATACCACATTACGTTTGTGGATTTTCCTAAGTTCCTCAAAAGGCAAACATAATGTATGTTGTATTCTTAGGTGACATTAATCTAACACCCACGTGACATGAATTCGTTTCCATAAACCTATTCTCGAATTAAAAGAACTGCTTGTTAAAGAGTTCCTTCGAGACAATACTTAATGTCGAAACTAACAGATCCCTGAGATTTTTTGTGCGTTCCGTCAGAGTTCCCACACCGAATTCCCTCGTGACTAAATTGATATAAAACAATGTTATCGTGTTCGTCCATGTCAACCGGGTTGTGGTTTCCGAGAGCTCGGATATTAAGTGTCTGTTTATTAAAGCTAATTAAAACATAAGGATCAAATGTCAGAAGGATAATTCTAAGAAGTTGTTTGGGAACATCGTTTTACAATGTTTAAGCATGTAATGTGTTAGTGCTATGAACTTAATTAAAACATTACCGTCTATGTTTATTTTCGTAAATTTTTGTTGTACTTAGCTTGGATATATCTAGATGTTTACCTATTATAACGTAATACAATAGCAAAATATCTAAAGTTCTCATCTTTCAAGAATTAATTAAAGATTCAATATATCATCAGAGAATAGGGAACTATCAAAACAACAGGACACGTAATAGCCAATTACATAACACAACAATACCGTGGGTTAACAATTAAAATTCTCCCAAACGTGCTTCAACGTACATATGTCCAATGACTTACGAATATTGGAGGCGGCAATTTTTATCGACTACATCGACGACTCTTTTCACGTTGTCTGCTTGCATTTAGACGGACATCTTGATGCAGTCGGCTACAGCGCGTGGAAACGCATCAGTTGTGTAATGACTTTATAGGCCTCATTCAATTTCGAAGATGCACCTGACTCGGCATTTTATTTTTAGGGTTCCTCTAACATCATAACAAATTAAAATATTTCAAAATACTTTTCAGAAGTAAAAAATACACCAAAGCCTGTCTTTTAATACTTATTTTCTTTAATACATTTATTTCTTAAAATCATGATAGTAGATGAGTTAGAAACTAAATAATTTCACTTACTATGACTGACTAAGTTACGGTAAATAAAATGAATAATCTTAAAATAAAATAAACACTAAATTTAAATAATAACACTGTAGCTAATATCCATGTAAAGAATGATGAATAACAAACTAATACTAGAAGACACGCGTAAAGAGCATCAACAGTAGTAAAATATTGCAAAACATCAGACCTATAACGTAACCTAAATGTTGAATGAATCATAATCCTGTAACTTTTTAGACAAAATCCATTCACTCAAGTATAGTAAGTCTATACGTGAGTAAGTAAGTTTGACTTGTCTAAACGAGGTTCACGCTTGGCCGGTTGCTTTAAATTCAATATCAGCCCATTGCATTTGTTTGATCGAGCGATTGTCTTTTCATTACCGACCGAAGACTTGTTATGTAATATTAATTTGATAAGATCATCAAAGAGATTATATTGATTCATCTACTGCTTGAGTTGATGTTTAAAGTGCTGTAAATGAAGTTGAGTTATTCCACTTTCTTTGATGCTTATCAGCAATTTTGTATTAATTAAATTAGTTGGTGTAATCTACATCTGATGATGATTTTTAAATACTCACAGACCCTTGTCATCGATTATGTCTCGCATCTCGAGTACCAAGTGTCAATTCATTCTTAATATGTGAACAAGAAACTTGATCGTTTGGTTAGGTTTACAAATAAAAACAGTTAAGAACGGTTACTTTAAATTATTAAGCTACAGTAAATTTATATTTGTATTCTGTATTGTTATGATATCCATGTGATTTTTTTGTTGGATATAGACTTAGAGATTTTACATCTTAAACTGTAAGATGTAAAGTCTCACGTTTTTGCTTCTTAACGTAACTATTTTCTCATATTTAATGTTATTGCATAATTCAAACCTCTTTACGTAATTAACTTTAGTATTTTTCTTAGATAAATATTGTTTCGTAATTATTAGGACGAATCATAATTATTTCCTATATGCAAAATACAATAATTGCGATTTATCAAATGTGTCTAAGATTCGGACCATTTGACTAATAGGACGGAGGTTGTCCGGCATTGAAACACTTACGTTGTAAAACTAAAGTACATTTAATTAGAATAGATTGGTGAATATTATAAGGTGATAGAACATTTTGTAGTTTGACTCCGAAAGCTTCACTCTTACACATTTTCCTGCCTAATAATGGCAGTGTTATGCGTTACTACATTCTATTCTCAAGGGTGTGGTAAGGAAGATATACATATCCGAGGCATTTCTAACTTAGCAGGGGTAGCAACGCATTTTGACTAACCTCAGCTAAAACTCTAATCTAGTCTGGGGTCGATTACAGATATGCACGGGCTGCAGTGGCCACATACAATCAGTTGGATGGCGTACCCGTTTGCTACTACCATATTATAATCAAAACACATATCTAACTATGCTTCATTCTACAGCTGTTCGACATGAAGAAATTCCAATCGAACGTGAACCGGGAGCTACGTCGTGCGTATCCAGACCGCAAGAGGCTGGAGACGCAGTGCCTGTCGGCTGTCGCGTTCGTCAAGTCCGACGGCGATCTCTTGGAGTGTCCCATCTGGGTCCTCGTCATCAACGTCGTCGCTATGGACATGCTCAAGTCTAAATTGCCTCCAGGTTAGTAAAATTCTTTGTGACTCTTAATTTTCTGACTGAAAACCCTTTGCTGGTAAAATTATTTGGATATCGACTACCATTCAACCCTGACCTATGAGTATTCCTGTGAGGAATCACCTAAGTTAAACTTCAAGTATCAGTTAGTAATCCACAATTTCTGTTTTATCATGTTTTTTTATTTTTATATATGCCTCCAATATATTGCATGCTAAACTTTTGTTAAAATTTTCGTAATAATTTCGTCTATATCACAAGCATATTAATTAGATTTTCGATTTTAAGCGGCTTGTCTAAAATATAACAGAGGAATTAAATCTGGTACTATGTCAGGGATTTCAGGATCACGATGGAAATGAAAGAATACACTTTCTACGCTCATAGCCTCACAATAGGTTTTTATCTTGTATCGTAGGTGCCATGGACATACAAACACCCAGACAAGACATCTAAATACAACATTCAGATGTCTTTCTGGCCAGAGATCGAACCCGGAATCCACTGCGCGGTAGATTGGTCACCGTCGTTAAATACTTATAATACTTAGAGTACTTAGACTACACGTTTAGAGTTAATTTTTAATGTAATTTGTATATAATGTAGTAATTTATATATATGTAATTTGTATATTTGACGAAAAAAAAACGCAAACCTTTATAGCGTTTAATCATAAAACAATAACTTACTTTACCTATCAACAAAGCGATTATTTTTTTGTTCAAGGAGAGGAAGTGAAATACCATCAATTTTTCTTACCATTAAAACAATGAAATTTACGGGACATTTTTTGCTTGATATGGTCCATTCAGTTACTATGAGCCGTGTATCCGGGTGACAAAGACCTTGACTATATAACAGTCATAAAGCGCTTTCTGCTCAGTGATCACTTGAAAGCTTACACACACAGATATATTGCACATGTATTACGGATCTAGTTATGAGACTACTATCGTGTGTTGCTGTACAAAAAAAAACTGACATTGTCTAGTACTTTGATATCTGATACATTTTATATTTGGTGCAGTCGGACAATTGAATATTGTTTAGATTGAAAACCAGAACAGAAATCTACATGCATGATTTAGATGTTTACGTGGCCGGGGATTGAACCCTAGCCGATCGATCCTCTACTCATCAGACCTCTAGGAAGGCCAGTTCCGTGGATTTAGGTAGGATTATAATATCAGTAATAAATAATCATTTTATATATTACATTCATACATTTCAAATGTACACTTAAGCGTAGTATTTTTATTTTAAATGCAGACACTTATTGCGTACTTTCCGTAGACTTCACATCAATAATAATAAATAACATAAATTGCGTTCCAATACACCTAAATCATTATTAAAGCTTTAACAACAACTAATGAAAAATATATCGCTAATACTTTACAAAACAAATGCTTTAGGCAATCACGATCTTCGCAAAAAACTCATAAAAAGCGCCCTTAACATCACTCATCACACATCCTGAGATCATTATACGTGCAAAAAGTCTAAATCGAGAAATCCCATTGTATCATTAGCATCATTGTTACAACTAAATGGGACAATCCAACGCACGTGAATACTACTGCCCTTTATAATATATTAAGTTTCGTTGTAGCTGCAATTTGTCATTAATCGAGCGTTGACTGTATCTACAAAAGGAAAACGTTTAATGCCCGCTATTCATGGAACGATTACACGACTAGGTCTTTAACATATAATTCGTTTCGAGGCCGCACCTTCATAGGGCATTACTAAAAATATGTGAAAACCAAAAATTTTGCCGTAAACTTGAAAAATATATATACATACAAATACTTACATGCAAATACAAGCAAAATAATATATACGAATTCTCAAGAAGTTAGTCATTGTACAATGAATGTGTCAAGCAGACGTAAAATTATTGATACAGGGTGAAAGTATTAAGTTCATTTGATGAGAATGGTGGTCTAATTATAACAAATTGCTTAATCAAATCTCGTACGAAGTCGGTGCGTTAGTGGCGTACCTTAGCGATGACTATTCTTTGTCGGTACAAATAATTATAAAAGGATAAAAATGATCGCACTACCGTCTCATTATAGGGCAGGGGTTCAGAATAATTGGCACAATCATCAAGATGAGTGACAGGCGGGATGCCGGTGGTCTACATGACGCAAATCGATTGGTGTTACATCGTAAGGGCTCGCGATTGATATATTTTTGACGTTATACTTCTTTTGACGTGTAAGGGAAAAATGATGAGAGTAGATTTTTACGATGCGCGCGCACTCCGTCACGAAAAACCGACACCCTGAAGCTAGTAATAACCAACATTTTTGTTTTATATATTTTTTTTATAAGAATGAAGTATGATGGTAAGTTACTGTCATCCATGGACACCTGTAGGCGACTTCATATAGAACAGGGGTTCTATCTGCGACTACAAATGCGTTACTACTCCCGAGGACTAAGACGGTAGCCTCATATATAAGTGACCGGCAATCACACCCTTTCACCGAAACGCACGAACTGCTACACGCTAGAATTAGGTGTGGCGGTGGCACTTCCCCGGTTGAACTATATTGGTGCTACCACCTGGAAAATTGACATTACAATGTGATATACCCGAATATGGCGTCATTTTACTTATATGTTTTTTATATATGTTAGGATTTTTAGGCTTATAAACTGAAATACATAGTAAAATATTGTACAATAATTTATGAGATAAGTTATTCTGGGACATAGATAAAATACAAATAAACACAGAGTAAATGTTACTGTATTAGCCAATAGTAGTATTGACTATTCATCCTAAATTGATATAATTATACCTTAGACGCAGAAATAATTACAGTTTTATGATTCAAAACTTCTGTTTAAGAGCAGACGTATAATCAGAAATATATTAAGAACACCAAGCCTGACCTAAATAAACGTTGAGAAACATATTGCTCGTTCAGATTGAACTTAGATAATATAAAATACTTTAGATTCTCACAGTCCACTTTTATAATGAGGCCGATTGCCTTTTCGGTTAAAAGCTATTGAATTGAAAAGTTTTTTTTTTTAAGCACTGTATCTTAGATTAGTGGGTAGTTTAGTGTTGTAGTAATTTTCAATTTAGTTAACAGTATGGTGGTAAAGGAAATACCTAGTGTATTTTATGTCTCGTGTAAATATTTGTGTATTTATATATATGTTAAATATTATTCAAGTCAAAATGTTTAGTTTACTGCTGCCTGAAATTTTACATACTATGTCAATAGTACTTTTTTACTTAACTTTAAAGAAAACGAAACATATGTAGCTATTATTAATGATAGTATTTTTACAGACATCAAAAATTCCTAGATATTAATTTAAAACATATTTTAAACAATATTTTTGTACGAAACCAACAAAGGAATCCGACGTATGAGTGCTAATTATGAATTAGCATAATATTGAATGTTCAATGTGAAATATAGCACTCAAATAATTCTTATACAAAACGTAGGATGTTTGTGATTATTCCGAAATTCGTATAAAAATCGTTATTTCCGCAATACAAATTATATTCTCAAGTTCATTGCTAACACGTTAATAGAGCCTTGGATAGCTTTAAAATCAATAGTAGTTTATAGCAAGTCTGCTATAAACAAAAAAGATCAACCCAAACCTACTATGTCTATTTTATCTATGCAATGGAACCCAACGAAATAAATACACAACCAAAGAAACGCAAATAACTACTCGGTAATTGTTTCATAGATACAAAACTGAGTGAATGGGTTAGCATATATCGTTCCTTGATTACAATTTACTCTCTGTGATGCACGAGAAATCAATCATGCAAGGAAAATCAACTATTTAACCGTTTCTGATCATATTAAAGCTGACAGAAATGGTACTTATTTAATGTTATTATCATAACATTATTCATTTTTTATCCGCTTGAAGTAGCAAGCGAGCATGTAGTCCACCTCATGGTAAGTGGTTACTACCACCCATATACATCTCCACATAGGGCAGGGGTTCTATGTGAAGTCAATCACAGATTCGTTGCTACTCTAGAGGACTATGATGGTCGTCTCATATATAAGTGAGCTGGCAATCACACCCTTTCACCAAAATGTAAGAACTGCTTTACGTTAGAAATAGTTGTAACTGTAGAACCTCCCCCGGTCGAACCACACTGATTCTACCACCTGATAATTTACATGATGCATACATAAATACAAAGATATATAATATATAACGTCATCTAATACAGTTTAAACAATCCATAATTTAATATACGTTAGAAGTATAAAAACCTCAACAGGAAATCATTTTGTCCAAACCATTTTATTACTAAGAGCGCTTAATACGAAATTAAATTATAATCTAATAAGCGCTGAACATGCGTTCGGAATTCATTTCCGCATACACATATGATTGTATACGTATGTTATAAACTAATTAGTAGAGTTATTTTATAAGTTAACTTAATAATACGCCTTAATAAAATTGTTGTCTAAGCTTAACTAACATTACCTTAGGGTTTTATTTATTTTTACACTTTTTTTTTGTACTCATTGATATGTTACTTTGAGTAAATTAACTTAAAACATAGTAAGTATAATACAAACAAGCAAGTAAAACTAAGTCGTAGGTAATTGGGAAAAATAGGACTGCTCTCAAATACTATCTCATTATTAAAACAATTTTAAGTTTATAACTTTAGCGTTTTATCGCATATAAAATATCAGTAGATCTAACATACAGATAAAAATGTTGTAGAACAGTACACATTAACAGAAATACAACATTAAAGTAACATCAAATAGGTACTCAAAGTAAAGCATTTATGCTTAACACGTGTCATAGCGGATAAATCACCTAACACCGAGATACATGACAAAGACATACTGCTTCAGTGAAGGGTGCGCTACATTTATCTTGGAACAGAAAAATGGTCCATTACAATAATGCACCACGAACAATATTTATCAAAGCGCCTACGTGAGTTATATGACGACGCTTTCAGCGTTTTAATGTCGCTAAAGCTCGCTCTTTTGCGATTAAATGTCATTATCGACAACTCAAGGGATAGCTCAGAGATTAACGGCTTTGGTTTCCAAACATTTACATTGGTCCTATGCTAACGTTGTACAAATATTACAAGGACTCAATCGAGCGTCAGTCACGCGTCATCAACACCACGGTAATTACCATTGAATGGTGTATGAGCAACTAAACGATCGCGGCTTATCTACGGAACCACCAATGATACATTTACCTTGTCTCCGACCTCCGCCAGCCTCAGCCCCCACATTATACAACACAACAATGAACCGACCTCAGCACTTATCATTAAGAAACGACTAACGAACATACAAAATTTAATTTTTGTAATGCAACGTTCTCACGCAAAACAGCGAATGTGAGTACCTCTCAAACAAACGCGACCTTGAAGCGAGCCAGGTTATTTTAGTCAAAGAAAACTTTCCGAAGCATCTACAATACGGAAATGAGAAAGTAATAAAAATAAAATTGCCGGTAATGCTCTGTCCGACCTCAAAACCGGGATCATCAATGCAATTTCTCGGAAATGTGGTGCTATTCAAAAGTAGACTGGTTTTTTTGATCGCAAGGTGATCTGCGTCATATAAATTGCATATTGACTTCATTCGTTGCCATGTCTTCGTATCCGTAAGCGGAAAAAATGTCAAATAAAAACAAAATACTTTTAGGTCTATAAATCACATGAATGTATATTTATCGACTTTTATTCCGTCTACTTCCGCTTATTCCGATGATACGGGGTAGAAAATCTCAAATAGGATTAAGTGTAAATATTCAGAGAAAATATGTTTCGCAGTTTCGTGTAATATTATTACAAATTACGAATCTGATTTAGTTCTCACAGCACGCAACCGCATCAACTATGCAGTCCCTCACTTCTCAGTAGTCTGCTTATTGTTGTGCAACAATGCAATCTGCCTTCGATCTCATGATGTATTGCACCTCATTTCACTCAGCGTACTGCAAATTTCTAACTTATCCCAACCATATTGCCAGCTTAGCAACTATCTACATCCAATATTGGTTTTGCTCAAATCATAGCGAATTTATGGGAAAGAAACCGCATTGCGAGATTCCCTTGATTTCCCAGTCCGGATAAGATACGCTCATAGATTTCCTGCAGTGGTTTCGCGGTCGAGCCACTGTTTATCGGTTGTGGAACTCAAATAAATCTATTGAATAACGTATCTAATGTTTTCTATGTGCAAGTCGTGACACTACCGTGGAATAGGGACGGAACGCTTAAACTTTGTGTCGTCGAACTTGTAATCTTGTTCGTATTGTTATGTTTTTGTTACAATATTTCCGTGTAACCCTCGATTTCAATGTAATGAATGAACTGTTCCGTTTCCGTCGGCGTCGAGATTCGAATGCGTTTGATTGAATTTTAATGCTCTCGCGTTAGAATCAGATACGATCTTAATGTCACGGTGAGCGTAAAATAGTTACGCTCTCGTACTTTTCGCAGTTTTCTAGTGTATCATATTAATCTTGGAAACAAAGCATTGTGTACATAACATGCAACACGACGGCACCAGACCGACAAATTTCGATTTCATCATGAAGGTCGAAGCACGTATTCGTGACTATCTGTGGCATAACTAGATCGGCAAGTCCAAATGGAACCACTTACCTATATACCATTACTGCAGATCCACTTTGAATTTGAAACGACCGGCAATTGAAACATTAATCGTGGTCATACTTAAATCGTGACCAATATTATGCAAAACAGGACGAGTCAACAGGAAGCCAGCTACGATCGAAGTACGAAATTGAATTATATTGCGATAAATATGAAAGTAGCAAATTTCTTCAAACAACCACAAATAAAATCGATGTAATTCTAGAACATCATTCTATACATATTCCTAAAAAAATAACCACGTTCAAAGGTTAAACCTAAAGTGTTAATTTGCACACCTCCAGTCACGAATACAAACTCGATAAAGAATTAATCACTGATTCTTCAAACATTTTTAGTATTCAAGTTTACGATGTAGAACATCTCACGGGTCATTGAAGGTGCCTTCTTTGACTTTTGTTCATTACGGTGCTTCTTTAAAAGCGGTCATTTTATTTGGTCTTTCAACTGCAATAAAACTGTTATCATCGAAATATCCCAAGATTATGGTTACATTATTGTAGATAGGTATATATTTTACGGGTCAAAATACTTAGTTGTATATACTTAACATTCAAATCATGGGATACGCTAATCTGGATTCTAATCTCGTGGTAACACCGTGTCTGTGGTATTCCTACGCATCTGTTATAGTCTAAAGATATATAATGATTATTATCATTAATATCTTTAGACTATAACGCACTATATAGCACTATTGTGCTATCGTTGTCTAAAGTGTATAGTTTTTTGTCGCTTTCTAGTAAGCTGTTAATCAAAGTTTTTCTACATATGATTGTTATCATATTTCTCAGTATTAAAAAAAATATGCTGCCACTGAAACAACCACACGTAGATATATTTTCTTCTTACTAGTTGTTAATATTATGGTCAATTAATATCTATTATTGATCCATAATTTGTATATATACCATCTAATAATAGACGTTCCAGCCACTCTTATGGTAATTGTTACAATTCGGGACCAGGGTTCATAATTGCCTGATGCATCTGCATTTGAATGGCCTTTAAGTATTACCGCTTCGTCATCCTATATAATTTGACTTTATTTGGCGTCATTCCATATACACAGACCTTTATGAACTCTTACACGACTAAACAGCTCAATGGATTCTCTTATAATAGAATTCCGATCAAAGCACATTGTGAGGCAATAAGCTTTATATATACTCGATTTTGCAACCCGTTAAAAGCTAAATCACTCGGAGGATTACTCATAATCGCCAGCCTTGCAAGTGCTCGGATCTTTACATTCGTGTAAGCTTCGTTTATGCTAGGGATGTTATTGAGTTCCATAACTGCTAGATTACAAATATCAACACAGAAATATTGGTTCTTAAATAAATCAAAATCCAATTATTTTAATTAATTTTACATATTTTATGGTAGAGTATCAAAAATTATTTGATACCACACACATTTTAAGAACAACAGGCAGACATTTTTTAAAAACCTTACCTACCTTTTTGAAAAATCTTACTCACCTTTTACTTGAAGAATTTCAAAACATGCCTATCAAAATGTTATGTTAATTTATTGTTTGGTTTAGTTATAAATATTAATTTTATAATATATATACAATTCGAACCTACTGGAACCAGTAGGTTCAAATTGTAATTTTGTATTAATTCTATTGTTTTTGTATTATGTGTATTGATTTTATTGGTTCCTGAGATCAACCAACGCACGTTCAAGTAAATAAATAAACTCTATATATATATAGTATCCAATATAAGATACGACATCGCACATCTCTGACAACCCCAGTTTATGCTTACGATTACAGACGATGGTACAGATAATGATTCAGTGAAGTGTAATGAAACCTCCAACCTTTAACGTCGCATGGCTAATAACCGTAGGTTATTCCAAGTCGTGAAGAGAAGTGATTGCCATCCGATCTCGGTATCACGACACGACATTCATGTCGCTGCCAGTTGTGCAAGCGCAGCTAAATGTTTCCAATTGTTGAACAGAACCTCTTTTAGATAATCGCTCCAACGTCGCAGATACGTGAGCCTCAAATCCGATTTTTCGACAAAACTCTTTCATTTATCGTCAAAAAAATATCAGTTGCTGCAAGGCTTACATCGAAAGTGTTTAAATTACCTTTATCTTTAGTGATAAATTATCCGTGGAAATACTTAGATCTGTATCAAGGAATGTAGGTCAAACTATTTATGAAACTATTGTGTTGTAGTCCGATAATTAAAACGATTGGATAAAGCGCGAACAGTTACGGGTTGAAGATTTATTATAGAGTTGTAGATATTGGAGGTAACGTGATTTATAGATCATGCCTATTCTGCAACACTATACAGAATACTGTCATGTTAACCATTAACTTGCATTACTTTGAATATATTATCACTTATAGATAGAGACGGGAGATATTTAATAACAAATTACTCTGAAAAACCTTTTTGTATCCTAAAGATAGATACTTCTCCTATTACTCTTTCTATACGACGGTTTCGAGATTATTCCAGCACACTGCTCCACTGCAGATTGGTCGAGGCTCATCTGATGTATATAAGCATAAAATTCACATACAAAAGAAAGTATATTTCTTCTGGTACAATTATTTCTTATTTCACATTTCAAAAGGTGATTTATTCCCAGGTTAAATAGATAACTTCATAATACTTCATGGGTTATATAAAATAATAAGCGTAACCTTTAATGCAGACAGTTTCACCACTGACTAAAAAGACAATACCCGTAACCTTAATGTCAATAATGGTCGATCTTCCTTTCCTTGTTATCTAAATAACGTGACATACATCTCTTAGCGATATTTCAAACAATATGCTAAGTCTTAAGAATTTCTTTAAGTAAAATATAAGGTAGGTGACCCAAATAAGGCCTACCTTAATTTTATCATTACCTAACTTTAAGATTTATAAAAAAAATGCACTGATAATTTGAGATACTCATATTTATTTATTAAACTTTATAATAAAATGAACTAATTTACTTCAGAATCAAAATTCACTCTTTTATGAAAAAAAATAACTAAAATGTCATTTTGGCCTTATTGGGAACCCATTGTCTTAATAAAGCCTATATAAAAACAAACAA
>DWNE01001535.1:0-21662 GCA_018249875.1 Cecropterus toxeus | reverse complement strand
ATTGTTAAATAGTTTAAATGTTTATAAATAAAAAAAATTTTTTTTTTCAAAAATTTAAAAAAAAATAATAATAAAAATAAGACATACCTATTTAATGGATTGGAAAATCATGCAAATACCCAATTCGAGGTTTTATCTTGATGAGAAATTATTTTAGCCATATGTTTGTGGTTACTGCAGTTTACCTATCTGTACGTGATTTCAGATTCATGCCGTAAAAACTAAGTTGAATGTCTCATAAAAGAAAGTCTACATTACCACACCATACATATAAAACCCGAACTTGGTGGTTCAAACATTGCCATAAAGCTGAAATAGCTAACTATGGTAATCCGCAAACCGCATGTAGTTCCACCTTTAAACTTAGCTCGTGAAATATACCCCTTTTGCTGCCCCTTAGGAGCATTGTTGTTGTCCAACCAGTTCATACATTATTGAACAAATAAAAACTGTTTATTCAGTCAGTCAATTTATCAGAGATTAAAAGCTCCTACGTTACTCGTTAAAGCGCCGAAACTTTACGGTTAGGTACGCTTTACGTACACAATTTGGGTCGAATAACGAGCTTTTCATTTTTACCTTTAAACGAAAATTTCCCGTAAGGCCTTTAACGTTGAATGTTAGGACCGCAGAATGATGAAATTATATCACAAAAATTTAAAGAGAAATTCGTGAACTATTTCACTTGAACTACACGTGCAGAATTCGAATTTTTGAGGAGTTAAACCAGCCAACCATTCAGGTGGCCTTAATATGGAATGGTTCTATTGAGCATTCTCATATTTTTGTAAAACGTACTGTTAAATGGCCGTATAAAAAGTATAATACAAACTAATAATAGAAACGTACTGTGTGTTTTAAGGTTACGAATTAATTATACGATATAGACGCTTTCTACACTCATAGCCCCACACTAGGATTTTTTCCTGTGTCGTGGGTGCCATGGACACACAAAGACGAATACACAAACACCCAGACCCAGAACAGAAATCTAAACTCATCATTCAGATGCCTGTCTGGCCGGGGATCGAACCCGGGACCCTCTGCGCGTTAGATCGGTATGGTAACCGCTCGGCCACGCGGATTGTCATCGTTTATTAGGATTTTGTAGTCAAAGCTTTGATTCAAATAATTTCAGCTTTTAGTCAACAGCTAGACACAAGCCTTCCCTGTTCGAGGCTAATAGTCACCGCGTCTGAATATTTTTTTATTTTTTTGTATAAGATTGAAGTACTATGCAGTCTACCTGATGATAAGTGGTAACTGCCGCCTATGGTCATCTATAAACTACTTCATATAAGAACAGGTTTTCTATCTAAACTCATTCACAGATGTGTTGCTGCTTACAAAGAGTACCCTTCCACTAGCGCACCCTTCCACCGAAATATCAACGGGATGAGGAGTAGTGCTAATTGTTACACCCCACAGTTCTAGTAGCTTGATAGATCCTTAACTTATAGCCTAATATTTTTAAAACATATACATGACTAAATAAAAATAATCATAAATAAGAAACCCTTTACTAACCTAATTTAAGATGCTCTTTCTAATAATCCATAGGTTGGAGAATAATATCTTTAGCGTTACTTTTTTATCTTCTTATCTCTAAAATAACCTACAGATTGGAATTTACACGATGAAGTGTTACAATACTCGCAGAATTACATGAATACAAAGGTCCCACTTGATAAGAGTAGCTATTATTTAATATAATATTTTCTTGAAATTCTGTAGAGGAGCAAGCATTGCTTTTTGATAATATATGATAATTGTATTTTGTAGTCGTATTGGATATACTATTCTTATCAGCGGGATTCCTTTAGTAAATAATGTCAGCTAAATTCGTGTATTGTGTAATTATGTGATAATTATATACAACGGTAAATACAGGGAAAGCTTTTAGTCGAGCAGAGATTTATGGATCTTATCAAGCGCTTTGTTGGTCATCAATGGCAGTTAATCTTCCGTACAAACCCACACAATTTGTTATTTTTAAATCGGCGTTTCCTTACCATTAAAGGGGATAGCAATTTGATTTTACAGCATCAAATTTATTGGATTTCCCAATACTTATATCGTATGATGGTTCAGTAGCTGCATCATGCTGAGTCTAATCGTAAACTACGAGATTGCCGCCACTAACAATGACAAAGAACTCTTTTATTTCACATTTCCTACTTTTTATTACAAAACAGGTTGTAAATTAACTGCATTTAAGATTTCTTCTTTAAAATTACGATAGTTTATTCATGGGTATAAAGATTTTATGTCGTTTTAATGTCTCGGAAGGAATGTTGATTTTTAGTTACTAATTTTACGATGAATTTGAGTAAGTACTTAAGTAAGTGCTTTAAGTTTGTTTAATTATAATATGTTTTATGTAACGATTTATGGTGAAGTAAAACATCATAAGAAACTTGACATGCCTATCTCAAGGGTCACGTAAAATTCGCTTTAAAACAAATAAACACATAACCATATGTGTTTAATCTTATAAGGCCACGTAAATTACGCAGCAAATTATAGCAAAAGTCGCTAAAAGTACATCCAATAATACACTTTTTTACTATATAAAAAATTATGCGCAATTTTGTAATTATTATTTACAGTTTGTTTATTATTTCTTTGTGGGGGTAATATGTATAAGCTTTATATACTCTACATATTGGGTTGATTAGAGTGCAAAAGTACCGCGATTTAATATGGTTTTGCAACTCAAATCTTTCAGAAATAGCTAATTTTGAAATTACTGTTGAAGAACACAAGTCTACGTTACTTACAGGTCAATATTCAATGCATGAGAGAACAAAAATAGTACTGCCAATTAAGACACTTGGTTTGAATCCTTCTCATTCAAGAATGAAAAGATTGAAAGATTGCAATAGGACAAGTAGTGACATAATTATAATGTCGATGACGATTCCTCACATGGACACAAGCAATTGCTTCATTTTAATTTACATCCGAATATTTAGGAATGCGGCACACGATCCAGAAAGATATCCATTTCATTAGATATAACAAATACTTAGTACTTTTGGTTTCATAACCGAAAATATATGTGTAAAAGTAATACGACGCTATGGTTTAAACACTGACGTTTAGTCCCATTTTAAGAATTAAACAGTCCTGCAATAATAAAATGCTATCTATTGATGAATGTGATGATATTAACGTCGATGACGATTCCTCGCGTAGACACGAGCAGTTGCTTCATTTTAATTTACAACCGAATATTTAGGAATGCGGCACACGATTCAGAAACGAGATATTCAATGCATTAGAAATCACGAGTACTGAAGTAACACGACACCATCCGTCTACCGTCTTGAACAAACATTCCGTCGTATCCGAAATAACATTATAAATCATTTCTCTCCCAACTCTGATTTTTTGTAACGAATTTGTTAGTTTCGTGACAATCTGTTCCGCTATTTGCTTAGTCTACAAACAGATGGTGGAACTACATCCATCATCAGAATGTATGCGTTTTAAAATGTAGCAATGCCGGTATGACACGGAACTAATAGAGTAATCTGTAACATTATAATTAATGTTGGAGTATAGTTTGGTGTATAAAGGTGCTTCTAATGAATATCTGGAAAATGCTTATAAAATTTGCGTTGTTTAGAAATGATGACGAAATACATGCCTCTAGCATATACAAAAAATCAATATGCAAATACTATGACTGCTCCATTATAGATCGTCATCACGACATCCTGATTTATCAATACCGGACAAGTGCGAGTCGGACTCGCGTACGATGGGTTCCGTAACATTATCTATAAAAATGCCAAAAAATCACATTTGTTGCACGGAAGCCCCTTTGAATATTCATTTCATTTTAATTTCATTATTTATTTTTAAATTAAATATATAACTAAAATATTCTATGAATATTTTAAGCGTCTACCTATTGCCGTTTAATATCGAGAAAAAAAATACATTAGTTGTGTGGGAGCCCCACTTAAATATTCATTTTAGTCTTGTTTTTGAATATGTTGTTATAGCGGCAACAATAATACGTCATACTTTGTGTACTGAACCCTAAAAACTGATGTACATTAAAAATACAATTATGATCGATAAGACTACAAAGATGTCTCACATCTAATCTAACTTAGTAAAGTTAGAAAACGTACTGTTTACAAACTTACAAAGGAAAGTGCAAACTAAAGTTTTTGTACTACGAAGCTAGTTCGATTACATTACGCTTGTGACATGTTAGCGATACCATTGGATTCTCTTGTTTTTACTAGGCTGCGTAAGGAGGGTAAAGTTTTACAAGCGTATGTATGTATATTTGTATGTATGTATGTCCATTTCATTGGCACGCGCTATAGCCCAAGCTCCAGTTTGTATACTGACATAAACGATATTATTTAAAATACGCCTGTAAAAAAGAAAAAAGGGGAGGTGGCACGCACGTTTTAGTCATCAGTCATAAAAGCTAGTAATGTGATTATTAGCCGATAATTATAAATATTTCAATACTTTATCTTACTATTGTAGATAAGACTCATAAAAAGCGTTAAAGGCAACCGTTTTTAAGAAGTACGGTTTTTGTTTTGTCATTTTAAACGATGTTGCTTCTTTATTTTAGTAAAAATCTTTTCAATTCTTTAATTTTGATATCTGATAAATATTACAAATGAATTAAAATAAATTAATTATATCTGATAACCCATTAATTTATTATGAGGTGGAAGAACTCGATATTTAATTCTATTGCGGTGGCATCATCTCTACTTATTATTGCCTTATAAAATATTAGGTTTTGTATTCCAGTTTGGGCGTTTAGCGAAGGAACAACCATAAGGCATTCTAACTTTTGGACAGCAACGGTACTGTAATCGATGTCGGTTAGTCCTTATTAAAATTCAAATAATGTGCAATCACTAAATGTAGTAATTACGATAAAAATCGATAAAACCAATTCACTATAAAAGCTCGATATATTTGAGACATACACAATACTTAGTTAAGTTTCGCCCTTTTAAAAGAAGTAAATGCGATTACATTTTCCGTCCCGGTTGTGTTCATGTTGCTATTAGACGTTCATACTTCCTCCTTGTGCATCCGGGGAATCTCAGAATTAGTCATTTGGCATTTCAGTCACGGCCCCGGATACGATCGAACGGTGATTTTACTTCTTTTCATTCCAATTGCACTATTTTATCGGGCAATTTGTCTTCATAATTTTATTAATCCGATCCTTCTCCCATATATTTGGTTGAGTTAAATTTGTTTTACCTCAAAACACTGATAAGCTTTCTTAAATCTATTAAGTACCTTTTTTAGATTATTAACTTGTTGAATTTATTTTTATAATTGGTTTCGGTCACGAATTTTCCATTACCATAATTAATAGGCTCATCTTCAAAAATGTGCGGGATATTTGTAAAAAATCCATCAGCATCGCTACATTCTTAAATCTCTTCGTATTTTGTTTAACAACATTTTAAAAATCTCAGATTTTTTCTTATAATCCGTGTTGAGTTGACACCTTCACGCATATTAACATTGCCACGTTGATAACGAATGCAGGTGGAGCGTTAAATTAGCGTTAAAAATTAGCGTAACAGTTGTTGACGTCTGAATTTTTCATAATTAATGTTCTAAAAATCCTAATTCATTTTCCTATATATGATTTTAGACCAATATTATCGCGAAATTTATACATTTTAATATGTTTTAGTAGGTACCCCTACTCACGATATGCAATACATCCTATATTTCAAAATACAAATACATACATATATATCATATAGGTGTAAGCAAAATACATAATACTTGATAAATGACGTGTCGCTTTCATATTTTTAAATGCTGATTTGATATCAATAATATCTTGAACTTGATATAACTGTTTTATATAATTAAAATTACACACACTTATAAAAATAGCACAAAGGTGTTGAATACACGTGCACATGTACGACATATTATTTAAACAATACAATAATTATATCGATTTCACGACACAAAGATATGTAAGCAATTACTCGAATTGAAAATATGTCGATACAGAAAGAAATAAACAAATAGGATTTTGTGAATGAATCGACAAACGAAACTCAATTTGCTCCAATACGGAATCACAAAGGAATAATAAATGCTTTAAAAGCCTATTCACGTTTTGAAGATGGCCTTCAAAGTCAATAATAAAATATTCCGTCTAGACTAGATCAGAGTGCAGGCAAACTTTCGAAAGCACCCTCAGGATAAAATTTGTTAGTGACGTTAGCGACTAAAGAAAAAAGGAGCCGAAACAAATTGTTGGCAAACGAGAGAAGTGTCCAAGAGCGAAAATATGTTGATTGAATAAAGAAAAACTATTAAAAGTTTTCCGTAGTTTCTGGTTCGGTTGCGACCGACACAAAGTGTGCAGTGCGTGGCATTGGTCCGTAAGTTTACCTCGCTACTGTAATTGCCTTTGATATTTTATTTTCCAGAATTCCAAGCGCGACTTCATCCATTCTCCCCTTGCAGATTACAAGGTCTTCAATTTGTATGCGAAAACCTTTGGTACTTTTTCAAAGGACACAAAGTATTCCATATCGACTATTATTATAAAAAAAAATAACTTTCGCATTTAACATCTTTCATAATTTTGGAAGATATATTTGTAATTCTCATATCGCGGTTGAGTTAATACTCGTAATTAGAAAATATATATATATATCTGATAATATTGACAAATCTACAGAACTTACGTCAATGATATGTATCGAGTTCACAATTTAATAAGTACGTACTGCTTCAAATATGCGTACATACTACATTCATACATACTGACAGTTTATTACCCTTAATTCACAAAATTAAGAGACAATATACATATTACTAGTAGGATCTAAGGTTGTGCTGTAATCAAGATATAACAAAAACAAAGTAGGGCGATCCTCTCAAACACTGGATGATGAAACACGTGAAACTTATCATTGCCCTTAAAGTTTTTGTGGAACTAATATCACGACGAAGTTAGTTCCCTCGCGCTTAAGATTCGTATAACTTTCTTAATACCTCCACGAGATTACAGAGCCCGTATGTTTGACTGGTAGATACCCGAATAATAATAAAAACGACAATTTGCTTTTATTTGTTACGCTATAACTTTCAGAAAATACGCTCGGTTATTAATTCTGCTCGATAAAGTCGAATTATTGTATTGGATCTATAGGAATCATATCGTTGGATATCGCTTAGGTTAGGTTTATTATTTTTTATCGATGCTCATGGCAGGTCTTGAGTATTTATCGTTATCTTTTAGTAAAACTATTCTTAATTGTTTAGTTATATGATAAAAATACAAAACGAAATGTGATTTGGCAAAATTATCCCGTTTATGGATTGATTCAAAATGTACGAAGCTATTTGTAACTTCACGCTTTTTTTTGAGTAAGATAAAAAAGACATTTGTGTTGCGTGTGTCGTAAACTGTTACGTTTAACATATTTAATATTAAGAATATTACTGATGGACATAGACGTATTTTAGATTTATTACATTAAAGTATTTAACTCTATGACATTTTCAATAATATAAATAGGATCGATAACGTATACAACTTATGAGCAGTACGTATAATTTCGAAAAAGTCGCACCGAATTATTTGCATACCACTGCGGAAAGAATTCCGAACGGTCTTCATTACGGTAGCAACCTTCGAATAATTCATTTAGAAAAGGTTCTTTTTAATGGGCGACCAACGTCAATTAAAATAGCGTCGCCTGATTTTTTTGGATCAAAAAGCGACAGACGGATGGGCTTTTGAATCTTTCGGTGCGATAGTCGCATTCTACAGGTGCAATGTTCACCGGTGGTCAAACACATCAAGGATGGAAACACTTAGCTACTAAAAAATTAAACAAATTTAGACCGTATTTTACTATCATAAGACAGAAACGAATCGCAACACATAAAGTTGTAGACAGATACTAAAAAATGGGAAGGCTACGAAGTAGTGCTGTGATTTTTGATAACTGTGTTGTTAATGTGTGATGCCTGAAAGTCTATTTTTAAAAATTATTGTTTGATTATTTCATTAAATATATATTATTTATATTACCACAGTGTTAAAAAGTGTTAACTTAAAGTAATTACTATAAGAACAAATTATCATAAGTCTAGATGCTATTTACTAATTGTGAAAGTGGTTATAACAAATTTGAAACCCTTTCAGTATGAATCATATTTACAAACCAAGAGAATAAAAAGAATCTCTTAACATTTGCGTGTCAGGGAACCTCTATAGAATCTTAAAGCAACGTCAACGTCATTCATAATAGAATTGGGCTCAGCTGTATCTGATTTCACGGGGGGTTCGAACAAATTTGCATACGTGGATCCCCAAAAACCTATATTTAGACAATATATTATTAATCTTTAATTTACTTTATTAGCGCTTGCTCCCCTATTGGTGAGCGCGCCCTCGCTCTGGGGAATTGTACGAGCGAGCGAAAATTTAAATTTGAATGACCCTTACAATTACCTATAGGTTATATTAGGTTTACATTTTATGACGTACCCATTTATTTATACCTCTTATTAGTGGGTTACTTTAGTTTTATATGTAGTACAGTTTTATCTATATAAGTATTGAATACAAATTTAAAATAAAAACATTTAAAGATGTTCCTCTTTATTAACTGTGTTTACTTCCTAGGAAAGTTAAAGCTGTATTTCCATACTTATTAGGAAAGTTCAAAGGCTTTTCAAGGAACGTGGAATAGCAAAATAAATACCATCTCTGTTGTTTTTGTATGCAAATATCCCGCGAGTAATGAGTAGAAGCTGCATGCAATTTAAAAGAGTCAGTTTGCTGTAGATTAGGCAGCGCTGCCAAAAAGATAGTGCAGAACGGAGATTAAGAATGAATAGTCAAACGAGTACATTTGCAGTTTGTGGTAAGCAACGCTAACTGCAAATGTAGATTGGCTTGCGGAATGTTTTATTTATACATAGACAGATTAACTAAAATAATCGGCTTGTTCAAAACGTGCTTAAATAACCTACTCTTAAATGATACGTGTGTATTTATATAAGTAAGCCTACTGAACAGTAATTACTAGGTGCTTTCTAAGTTAAAGAATTTAATACGTTCAGGTAATATTTAAATGAAGATATCTAAAGATGTGTAAGCTAGTAGACCAAAATTCTATTGGAGCAGGTATAGATAGTGTTACAACTTTTAAATAGTAATCATCGAGTATTATAAATATTTAGACAAAATTGTATAGAAATGATTATTTTATTTATGAACGAGCGTACAGTCCAACTACAGATAAGTGGCCACTGCCGTTCATGGACCAGTAATTAACCCTAGATAAGATCAGTGTTATCCGAGGTTAGCTAAATGCTACCCATATCGACCAAGTGTGAACGCCTCTTAAAAGTATATCTCGCTAACCACACCCGTCAGAAGCTGAACTGCAAAGAGTTCTACCACTTTTAACATTTTCCTGATAGTGCAATTACTGACAATGTTATGAATTAGATAGTACTTCTTGAAAATATGCATGTGAATCTTATAGTTGGAACGTTTAACGGAAAATTACCGGTGCGCTATTTAATAACTTGAGGTTCTTCAAAAAAGGTGTGTAAAGAGTTCTCCTTCAAAGCCGGCGAGGCATTGGCGACTCCCCTGGTGTTGCAAATGTTTATAGGCGACGGTGACTACTTACCATCAGGTAGCCCGCCTGCCTTATCGTTAGGTTAGGTATAAAAAAACGTAGTAAGGTTTCGTAATAACAATTATGAGTCATCCCGTTCTTAACACAATACAAATGGCTGGTCATAATTAGTGACCTGAATCTGGCTTTTGCCAAAGACAACAAGTCAATGATTTAAGTTAGATGTATAAAAAACTCAGTAGACTTCAAAAGCAGTTTAATTAAATTTAACTTTATTATCTGAAACAGTAAAGCAAACTTCAGCACAAAAGCGAATAAAAAACCATTAAATGAGACCGTAAAAATGTCAGCCAGTCTCTCAAATATGGAACAACTTCAAAAAGCAACTTATTAAGTGACACCTAAAGAAATGTTCATCTTGTAATCAGCTAGCTGGCGGCGATTAAGACGCACAAACTTGGGCCGGTTCTAAGACGATGATTTACATGGAACTAGCATTAACCTTGGCATGGATAAGATATTTAATACCGATATTAATAACAGACCAATAAAACCAAAACAGATCCTTCGTATTGTTCAAATACCAAGAGAAATTCTTAGAGATTTAAAAAGAAAACTAGGCAAAACACTGAAAGATAAAGACACGAAAAAATATTCTAAATGAAGCAAAATAAAGCAGTAGAGATTCAAAGACTATGCTATCCTTATATTTTGACTATCAGTATGAGATCAAATATAATGATTCTTATAAGATAAATCGAATACCGTATCCGAAACATGCCAATTTAATCTTCATTCTTGTGAAATCCCCTCTTATTTACCGAAAAGTTTTCCGTCGTACCTAATTTATTTTCCGTCTAAATCTTATAAGGTCTCGCGAGCGGTCCGCACGCAATCTCAGTCAAACGTCGACTTTTTGATAACAGCATTATAATAAATGGGCAACGTATTTTATCCGACCTCCTTAGTTTAGGTTTTATGGCGCTGCAAGATAGTTTTTAATTTACTTTGCCTCTAGAATACGTTTAGCGCACGCTCGTTCAATGTTTCTTTGTTTCTTAATCTCGAAATGGAAAAGTTGCGTTCATGTTATCAAATAATAAGCCAACGTATTGTTGATAACTCGTTGTAAATAAAATTTCTAATTATTTCCTGTAAGGAAACCTTGAGTTAGTAACGTGATAACTGTGGTTGTGATAAGAAGGTACAATGAAATTTAAAAATATATATATTCCTTTGTAAAAATTGAAAGTAAATTAGGATTTTATCCGTTTCCACCTATTAAGGCATATTCAAATTCTGGTTTAGAAAGTACTCAGCCAGAGCGAAGAATAAAAGGCAATCGCTGAGCATTAATTAAAAATCTACGCAAAAACGCATGATAATTGTTAAACCCTTAAAATGAAGTCACTCTCTAAAGTGGCAAATAAAGTAACAATTTCCTCTCAATCGATTTAAAGCGTTATCAAAACTCACTCAAGGAACCGAGGGAAATTCAATCATTCCGATAACCGTCAGTTTGTTCAAAATTTCCAATAAGTGCAACCAGAATTTCCGGAGCAAACCGTTTAAATTAGGCCCGATAACTTGAAAACCCAATGAAAAGGGCCTGGTGGCTTGTTCCACCGAAACCGGGCTAAATATTGGCGATAAACTAATTTATATATTCCCACCACGAATCTAAAACGGTAGATACTTTATTATGGATATTTGATTATGTTCAAAAATTACTTGCTGTTTAACGTCATGTAGATTTTATAATTGAAGTAGTTTTCCATGAAACAATTGCAAACCGAAATATGAGAAGAGTCGTAAAATGAGCGCATTCACACGTTATTGTAACATTAGGGAAATTATACATTATACATGAATTAATGTATAGTTAGTATGCTTCAAAACAATATTACGACCACATAAAAGTAGTGAAAACGTAATATTGAACTAAAAGAGGCGGATGTTGGTTCCAATGTCGTGCTTAGTCAGTGCCCTTAGTGCGAGTTTATTAAGTTTAATCACAACAATCAATGTTAACGTATCATTTCAAAGTACATTGCAAAGTATGACCGTAAACGAAAACATAAATCTGTAATGTACATTGCAATGTATTACCAAAAATATGTTAAATCAAATATACATTTTTTTATCCCTCCTGGTAATCACATACTTATTTTTCATCGCATACATTGTCACAGTAGTACAAGCTCCTCAACCAGGAGTATTCCAATTAGTTTGCTGTTATTTTTCCATTCCGTTCGACGCCGCAGAAATTGGGTCGCGGCAATCGATCATAATACGAATTTCCAAAGGATAGAAATATTGTACGGCTAAATTTAAAATGGGTTCGCGCCTAACTTTCTTAGTTTGTAGAACTTTATTTGCGTTAAACTGCTAGCACTATTAACACTTGTAGGAACGGTATTGGTGAGAACGGAAAATTGAGTAAAAACTTTAGCTCAATTAAAAATTCCCTAACGAATAGAGCTTGTTTGTTCGTAGCGATTCGAGTTGACTCTCCAACAATCATTCAATTTTCCTAGTGAAAATTCATCGTGATTAGAATTCATAAATTCAAATAAAATGCGCCGTTCTATGAAATGTACTAATGTATACTATATAAAATATTTTATATTAGTATAAACTATTCCTTAAACATATTTTATTATTGATTTCCGATTTTATTATTATTTATTTATTAATTTATTTAAGACGTATTTATTGTAATTAGACTCGTTTATTATATTTATAATCTTAAGTATTACAAGACTGAAACATGTATAAAAAACATAAAGCTATACTTAAAAATAAATGTCTTTAAATTTTAAATAAAAACTAAAGTATTTTTTCAAAGTCACAAATTCAAGAAGTTTTATTCTTGAAACAAAATTTGTACTTAATAACAATATTACTAAAGACACCACCCCTTCTAAGCACATTAATGAAGAGCACACTCAAATGATTGATTACCGCCATGTTAATTGCCTAAACATTTGTTCGGTCATTATATTCAAAGGCGGCAGTTTATTTTGCTCAAAATTGCAAAATTGTAACCAAGCCCGTAGTGAAAATTGAAGTGTTTTCTTTTAATTTACTTTACAAACAAGTAATAGAGTAATTTTAGTGAAATTTGCTCCATGAGCCAGTTGTCCTATTCCCTCTTCTTATGGTAGCTATTGTCTCTAGGTTATTTAATTCCGTCTCCGTAGTTCTGGTATTAGAATAGCTGTACATTATCCCCTACCTATCGTAAGTGACGACTCAAAGGAGCTTCTGGAATCGAGAACGGTAAGACTGGGAGCTCGAATCTTTCAGCCAAGAGATCCCGTGAAGGACGGTGTTTTGTGACGTTGCATACCGTTGTAAGGACCAGACAGTACGGTGGGCCCAGCTGCCCACCTGGGTGGAGCCGAATGGAGTAACGCGCTCAGAGGATTCCAGTTGCCTTCCTACGTAGATTCTGAAGTCTAATTTGCAAGGCCGAGGACGGCCACTGGGTGGGTTATAGTGCGTATAGTGGATATAAAAAATTTATATAACCTGGAGTCGCTCTCATGACGTCAGGCAGATTTTGAAAATTTCCCCGTGGAGAACAAAAAAAGGGTTATTTTAATCCATCTGGCATATCACGCTTTGTACTTGTTTTGGTTCGTAATTGCAGTGATGATCATAAACTATTTCTTCCTAATAGCAGAACTGTACCACTACTAGAGATATAATAGAACCACCTCCTTTTTGAAGTTGGTCAAAAATGTGGGTACAGATAGAAATGAAGGGATTTATTGCATGATGATGTACAGTATTCGTTTCTTGCTTTAAGTTAAGGTGGGGGGGGCTTAAATATTTATGCTATTTTTAGTATTTGTTGTAGCGGCAACAAAAATATATAATTTGTAAAGATTCAACCATCTAGCTACCACGCTTCATAAGATACAGTCTGGTGACAGACAGACGGACAGACGGACAGATGGAAAGACGGACAGACATAGAGCGGAGTCTTAGTAATAGGGTTCCGTTTTTACCCTTTAAGTACGGAACTCCAGAAACGATTAGGGCTACTTGCAAGCTTGTTCTTTTTATATAAATAGGAATATAAGACTTGCAAAAACAATAATACAATTAAATTATAAATTAACATTGAAATAATATTATTTTTGTTTATAACTTTCATTTTCATGGCACAAAAGTCTTTTATCGCAATCGCGCGCGCTAATATGTCACGCAATGATATCGGAGGGCGGTGATAATCTTGAGTAATTACAAAAACATTTATGAATAATTCACACTTTTATTTTAGATCACTGATACTGAGGACAAGCCTCGAGGGTTGTAATTAATGGAGTTTTAATACACGTCGTGAATAATTAGACGTTTGTTATTGGAAAGTAAGCCATATTTTTGTGACGTCACACTTTCGTTTTTACGGCGAATCTGATGTGTTTTTATTTCGAATGGTATGGTAAGATAAATAAAAGTATTATATTTTATATATTTATAGATTTAACTATAAACTAGCTTACTATAACTTAGCATTCGATACCCATCCATATTGTCGTAATAGGAAAAAATCGACCCCCCCCTTTCCCCTTTTCCTCTTCTTCTGGCAACACTTTTAAAAAATATATAGTATATTATCTCACTGTCCAGTTTCCAAACGATTTTGATGATATATCATACGTCACAATCCGTCAAGGAGTTTGGGCTGTAACGTGTGCCATAGAAATGCATATATACATATATATAGGTATACATACACACATACTCTAGAAAATTGCCTTTCTTCTGACGCTGTCGGGTAAATATAAAAACTTGTCCATGAGAGCAGTAACGAATCAGTTAATCAAATCCTACTGGAAATTAGACAAATGTCTTCTCCTGGCCTATTATTTTGTTACTTGAACATATCCAAATGCGGCATTGAAGATTTCAATGGCTACTTAAATCAAGTTCGTATTTGTTCTGGGACTGAGTGCTTATGTATATTTTAAGGTCCATCTATAGCAAAAAACTTAGTAATTATTCTGAATAAGTTTAAAAAAAAGATTTTAAGGTTTATTATTAAAACTATAATGTTTTATTTCTTTCGTTGTATGAACAAAATTAAACATACAAAAAGTGGAAAAAATAAACTGAAAATATTATCCAACTTAACAAAGTTTTGTTTTAAACTGCTTCTGAATTATTTGAAGCCGCACGTTTATCTATAAAGTATATGAATTGGATAGTGTAATGCCTGGCTTTATCCTTTTGAAATTAATAAAAACCATACATCGAACTCTATAATGAATTAACCAGACATCGAACTCTATACTTAAATCGTGTTCGTTAAGCGTTACTGATTAAGCGTCATCCTATTTCAAATTAATAATGATTTAATTTTATTCCTTACATTGCAATGACAACGAGGAATAATTGTAGTTTTGAGTACAATTATAATTTTAAAGATAAAAATATCAATATATTAAAGATAAAAAATAAGATTAAAAAATAAGGATTAAAATAAAAATAATTAAGTATATTTTTTTCAGGACGACCCGCGTGGCGGAGCTGTCACCATACCGGTCTGACGCGCTGTGGGTCCCGGGTTCGTTTCCCGGTCAGACAGAAATATTAGTGATGAGTTTAGGTTTCTGTTCTGGGTCTGGCTGTTTGTGTATTCGTCTTTGTCTCCATGGCACCCACAACACAGCAGGAAAACCTAGTGTGGGCCTACGAGTGTAGAAAGCGTATTTTTAGTGTTTTTTTTTTTCACGAAACTTCCTTACATAGAAATAATTGTTCCATAAATAAACGCATGACAAAAGACATCATGATAAAATGATCCACCGCTTTTGTTGCAGAAAGAATATAATTGGTACAGTCAAGAAATAAAAATAGGACAATAATAATAGTTCTCCGAACTGTACTTTACTTTTCCTACTTTTCCTTGTTCGATCGCATAAAAATATATTTTAATGGAAATAGAAGCACTTGATCGAATGTACAATAGAACCGAATATAAAAAATAATGATTCCAGGTAGTGCGACTAAGGTGTCAAAAGATTTTTATTATTTGGCTTCAAATATCTTTTGTACCGGAAGTCTAAAAGTTATTCCTAATGGGATCCCAAAAATTCCTAAAACTAGTTTTAGGAAGATTATCTTCAGAATTGAGACATTATCAGAATGTGCTGCCAATCCACGTCAATAAAGAATCGTGCAGAATAATCGGAATAGACAAAAACAATCATCTAATTCACAATTTCAAAAAACAGGGATGGGAATGCCACCTTCAACTTTTTATACCCAACGGTCGGGTGAACAATAAAGTAATGAGCGGGTTGACCGGGCGACGACAGTTCTTATGACACCCCTTATCTGCGGGCACACGCTATGTGGAACCAACCAGCCCTACTACGAAGGTTATGCGATAAGCGATCAGTATATATCGTTTTAAAATATATTTGAAACATTAATTGGAATGTCACGTCACAGTATCCTAGAGATATTATACAGATTAGTGCTTTGCCAAATTCATTATTATATACTAGACATATAATAATATTACAAAGCTGAAAGGTTGAGTTTTTTGGTTGAACGCGATAATCTCAGGAACTACTGGTTCGAATTGAAAAAATATTTTTGTGTTGAAATATTTAGGTATATTTATGTAGGTCATTTATTGAGGAAGACTATAGGTTATATGTTTGCTATGTTTATTTGTTTGTTTTTTTCTCATGTAGTAGCGAGTAGGACCGTCATGTATTCAGAACTTAGAAGTTAGGTGATTTCTTTTTAAAAGAAGTTTATAATAATGTTTATAATACTGATAGGTATTTTTATAACAGTTATTTAATTAATTTTTATAGTAGCAAACGACCATGCAGTCCAACTGATGATAATTGGCTCCTTCTACCGTGGATATCTATAATCAGGATATGATGGGCTTACCTTTGGTTGACTACAAATAAATTGCTACCCCTGAAGACTAAGGTCATGTATTTTGTTGGAAATGTATGGCTATCACTACAAGGTGAATAGCAATATACAGCGATCAACTTAGTTCTTAAGAGTGGCAATGCATTTGTAATTAATTGACTTCAGGTAGAACCCCGTTCTATCGAGAATTGGTTAAAGATGTGGCAAGGATCACTTATTGATAATGAACATAATTTATTAAAACAAGTGGTAGAACCAATTTAGTTAGACCGGGGAAGTACCACCGCCACACCTAATTCTAGCGTGAAGCAATTCTTGCGTTTGTTAGAAGGGTGTGGTTGCCGGCTCACTTTTATATGAGGCAACCATCGCAGTCCTTGGGAGCAACAGCGCATCTGTGATAGACTTCATATAGAACCCCAGTTCTATATGAAGTTGCTTACAGATGTCCATGAGCGGCAGTAACCACTTACCATCAGGTGGCCTGCTTGCTCGTTTGCTACTTCATATTTACAAAAAAAAAGTTTTACCACTCTCAACTATCTCGATCTAATTGTTCTCATTGCAGTGGAGGGAGTGCCTTATTCAGCCTTGTGTATTTTCCCTATCTTCGGTAATAATATGAATTGTTTACGGGGAACGCCACGCAATGCGTGAATTCGTATCTATGCGGCCATTTGTGTGTGGCATTTTGTTCCTGTTTATAAATAGTGTCGAATAAATATTGTTCTTCTGTATATTTATTTAAGTTACTTTTTTTGTTTTCATGCACATAAATAAAACTATTTTTTTACTATTATATTAAACTGAATGCTACTTATTACTTACGAATTAAGAGAAATAACATTACATGTGATAACTTTTCACTTATTTAATGAATTATAATCACTACATATTAGAAAACAAAGTAGTTTCCCGCTCTCCGTTTGTCGTTATGTACGCTTAGATCTTTAAAACTACGCAACCGATTTCGGTGCGGTTTTCTTTTTCATAGATAGAGTGATTCAAAAGGAAGGTTTATATGTATAATACGTGCATAATGTATTAGAGGAATACTGACAATTTTATTAGGTACCATATTTGGTAGCATATTATTTGCTGATCAGCATTGCACCCGCGCGAAGTCTGGGCGGATCGCTAGTTATTGATATATTGATGATTGATTGTTGCTTACAATTCATAGGCGGCAGAAACTGCTTACCATCATATGGACTACATCCTACTTCAAACTGATAAACAAACACTTCCTAAAAATAAATCGTATTCGATTACATATTACATTCAACCCGCGGTATGTACAAAGATAAAGTTGGTGGTCGCGCCATCAAGTAAAAGGTAACTATTAAGCCATAAAAGTATACGCTCTGCAATAACGACAAGCGAAGTTTATGACTCTCGTATGACTGGCTGCACCACTACTTAGATTGAGATACATACTCGTATATCCATGTTTGTTGGAAACCTAAGCTGAACAAGAATATTATCAATTTAACAAACATATTGTATACACAGAGTTATTATAGTGCGCATATAGCCCAAATCCTGCCCAAATAAATAATCTATAATATTCAAGAAGATTAATTCAAATGTTAAGGTAATTGAAAGTAATCTAAGTAAAGGTAAAAGTAATCTAAGGTAATGTCTGAAGAACTAATTTTATATAAAAAAATTAACGTTGGACATATTATAGGAAAACGTATTATCATAAAAATAGGCACACTTCAAACCATCTTATCTTGAGGCGGAAAGCATTTGATTGTCCATAAGTTCATATTATACATTTATAATAAAAACTTATACTTTCCTGCGGCTTTGCCCGCTACAATCATGTTTGTTATCGTGATGAGTGTCCCATATGTTAATCCAGATCATAAACTCTCTGAATGTCAAATTTTTATGGCACCGACCAGTAGTTTTTGCTTGAAAAAGTAACAAAAACACATCCATCCTTACAAACTTATTAGTAAGATAGCACTGACGAATTTATGACGTAGATATTGAAATAAATGATGTACTTAACCGTTTAATGTCAGAGTGTATTTATGCTACAATATTGTACAATATCAAGTCAACATTGTTGCCAAGATATCAAAACGCGAACTGTAGAAACTCAAACACATAATACAATTTACTCCGATGAACGTAAAACGAAGGGGCCATAATGACAAAATATTGCGACTCCTTATCAGGTTGATTTAAACCGCTTTTACCTCAAAAGCCATTAACTTCATGAAAGGAACTTTTGAAGGCGCACAAGTCTAGATTTTCCCGGCGATACTCGTTGTTTGTAAGGGTTGAATTTTGAAGTTTGATTTCGGTTTGGAGATAAACAAATGGGTTTTTTGTGTTCAAAGCATTAATGCTTTCGTTTCTTTATATTCGATGGGATTTATGAATACTTCAAAAGAAGTTGGTCTAAACGTGATGAAAGGTGCTTTACACAATCAGTTTATTGTTTTAAGTAAATGAAATAAATCGAGGATAAAATTATTTTTAAAGCAATGGAACCTAATAGTTAGGGACTCTAATTAGTCTAAAATTCCGAAGAAAAAAAACAAACTAAATTTAACTACTTAATACACCAGAAACGTACGTACGTACTCAGTTTTTAATGTTCTTTCTGGTTTTGGTGTAAAACCCGCGAAAATGAGTATTTTTATCTTAACACCCAAGATGACTTGAATAAAAATAAATTATATATAAATATAGTCTGATCATAACTCTATTATTAATAGATAAAACCAACATTTAATAAAACCCTATGTGGTTTGTTATTATAGTAATCTCTTGACTAATGACTCTTGAGTCAACTCTCATACTTAAAAATGAATAAAACTTGAATATAGAATATAGAAATACTTAATACATTTCATCATTTGTATTTAATATACAAATTGACTCTATTCTATAATTACAAAGTTTATAGTATTGTATTAATAAATACTATATTACTAAAATTAAAATTGATATTCGTTTATTTTTCATCAAAATCTTGTATATCACATATCAAAATTCAAAATGAAGATTAAATTATATTTATTTCGGTATCGCTGACCTTTTCTTATAACCGATGATTTGTACTCATACTTTCACTGAAATCAAATTCCTTCAAATAATAACATTTTAATTTAGTGATCAAAATTTTGTTAAAATCTTGTACTAAGTTTTAAAAACACTTAATTTTAATTATGTTCAGATTACGTGATTTAAGTTAGAATTTATTAGTGTCTGAAAGTGACGGTACAATAGATTCACTTATTAGTGACATTAGTACTAAGTTCAAAGTGATCAAAATTAAAATATGATATAAAGAGCAGTCTAATGAAGATGATTAGATTATCCACGATGTTAAGATAGCTGTTTCGAAAGTGTAGATCGCATAACCCAGGCTACATAACCTTATTATACATCTGGGTATTTTTTTATATATCTATAACATTGAAGTTGCAAACAATTATTTAATCCACTTGATAGTAAGTGCTCACTGCCACCCGTAGACATCTGTAAGCATATTCATATAGAAATGAAAATAAATTGTTAATTATTTCCAAATATTACACATTAAATGTATGGTTAAAATATATACAAATACATCTTCGACCATATACATCATACATATATACCATAGCAGTAACTAAAAGACAAAATAAAAACCTTCAACTAATGAAGCGAACCATTTTACCATTGATTAACTTACATAAAAAAAAAACAAAACAAATACATTAACGACACGAATGGAAATAATATCAACGGGAAAATAAAAACCATATATTTTCAGTTACCAAAACAAACCTCGAAATTGGTGTGATCGTTACGAAAATTGAAATAATGGAACGTGCAATATCAGTCCCCATCGGGCTGGTGTAGGTGAAAAGAATTTAAAAACTGCAAACACAATAAATAGGCAAGCGGACGTGTGGAGTTTAAATGCTGACAGGAAAAAAACATTAAAAGAGGACTTTTAATTAAATGTAAAGTAAACAGACACAGCCACCACGTAAATTATGACCGAAGGGTTGCTAGCAAGCGACTGCTCGACAAATTATATTGGAAATAAGTAAAAGGGTAATGAAGTAAAATTCACAGGGCGTATATTTTTATTTTTGAATAATGTAAGGTATAACTACAATTTATATATATAAAACTTTACCGTTACTGAGTGAGTGATTGACTGACTGACTGACAGACAACGCACAGCCGAAACTACTGAGCGTAGAATGTCGAAATTGAAATCGCTGTTATAGCGGTGTAGCCTTTGTTTTTCAGTGACCGTGCTAAGTTTCTACTGAAGACTTATTTCCTCTGATGGTTGGGAGACACCAGTCCTCAAATACACGAGGGAGCGGGCGCCCTTCAAGAGGTCGAGCATGAAGAGACGCAAACCCTCTGAGATGAGCGTGTGGCCCGCTATCAGCGCGTTCCTATATTCGGCGTGCCGACCAAACTCGTCCAAGGTTTAAACCTTGAGGTCACGTTCAAACTCCAAAATAGCCATGCGGTGAGACTTAATCTTTATGCAAAGTAGCTGCAAGCTTTTTGGTTGGAGGAAGTAAATAATATTAGTGTTATTAGTCAATATCAGTGTAAGCATATTACATAAGTGAGAGAGTTACCGAGATCGCCTTTGACGAATAACTATTAAAGATAACGTTAGCTAACAATTACCCCATTAAATTAAATCTTCATAGACATCTCTTACATCTACAGAAAAAAAATCGTTGGTCCTTTTCTCCATTTCCCTGCACGCCTGTGACAGGAAGCGTAAAGAGTTAATTATGTTACAAAATTTACTTTATTTTACGCCATTCTGAAAGCTGTAGTGTGAGCAATTGAAACATTTAATTATGCATTTCTCTGAGAACTGTAAACAAGGTTACATCAATTTAACTGTTAACATTTTGCAACGTATCGGAAAGTTTATTTATTGAATTGAAGAACTGAAGGTCCGTAAGTGTAATAAATAATATATTACATACAGTAATATGTTATTTATTTAGTATACAGTAATATATTACTATTTTAGTTTGACGACCCTCATGGCCGAGCGGTTACCATACCGATCTAACGCGCAGTGGGTCCCGGGTTCGATTCCCGGCCAGACAGGCATCTGAA
>DWNE01001534.1:0-21675 GCA_018249875.1 Cecropterus toxeus | reverse complement strand
AGACAGGCATCTGAATGATGAGTTTAGATTTCTGTTCTGGGTCTGGGTGTTTGTGTAATCGTCTTTGTGTGTCCATGTCACCCACGACACAGGGAAAAATCCTAGTGTGGGGCTATGAGTGTAGAAAGCGTCTTTTTTTAAATATAACTAGTATGAATTTAGTTTTCAATCATATATACGAACTCGCTGTGTAGTTAATTAAAAGTTAACTTGAAGTAACAATCAACACAACATGTGAACAGTGAACTCTCGACATAAACTAGCTTAAAGTTTCGCGTGACAATGATCCTTTGTGTAATGAGTTTGGTACATAAATAACGAAGTCACAATCACGTTATGGTCACCCCATATTTCCCTAGGGTGCAATACACAACTGCACCTCACATACTTAATCTTAATAAAACGTCTACATCTCGCCTTAATTTCACATTCTAATAAATTACGCACGCAATAAAACACGTTCCATATGATATATCACTTGCAATTTGTAAGCGCTTACGCGTGCAGCTTTATCGCGTTTAACGTAAATATCAAATAAGAACGGCTCACATATTATGGTGTTTACGTATAACGAACATATAATTTGGAGGTGCGGCTGACGAAATATTAGGTTCAAAGTACTACAGTGCTACGTAGTGCAACGTAGAGCGAACGAAACACGTCAGATGTACTATCTATAATTAGACTTGGAACGACGTTTCGATCGTATTCTCGCAGACGTGAGTGTGTGCCCTCCGTGACCTTACTGTACCACACCTCGCGGTGGAGATGTCCTACTTGAAATATACTTCGTGAACCGCACACGTCTAAATAAGTAATGGAACGTTAAGTATCATTGAAAAGATAATATGAAGAGCTCTATGTAAACTGTAATCCAGTTATGATCGTCAAGAACTACATTTTTAAGATTGAAGTAGCAAAAGAGCATGCAGCCTTTCAGAGGAACTAACTTCCTCCTTAGGTATTCCCGGAGCGCTATGACATGGTTCTTCAAGAACGCACGCGAAAGAGCTCTCCTTCAAAGCCGGCCGATGCATTGGCGACTCCTCTGGTGTTGCAAATGTCCATAGGCGACGGTGACTACTTTCCATCAGGTGGCTCGTCTGCCTTATCGTTAGGAACAACTATAAAAAAAGCCTAGTACATGATAAATGCTCACTGCAACCCATGGTCTATCTACTGCTATACATAGAACAGGGGTTCCGTTAATACGTTTCTACTCAGGTAATCAAGAATAATAAGGTGCGTTGCTACTCCCGAACACATAGATGGCCTCATATTTGAGCTGGCAACCACACCCTTTTACCGAAACGCAAGAGCTACTTCACTTTGCAAACCCTTTCTCATGTTATTTAGAAATCAATATAGATGGTACGTTAATTTGCTGACTTAAAGCAATGCGCCGTTATGAAAGTCTTGAAATATGAATATAAACTAAAGGGACGCATATAATAGATTATGAAGGGTTACTCGCCCAAATGTCGCCAGAAAGTCATATGTAAATGAAACGCACAAAGGTACGAAACAGCTAGTTCCGCGCACACCCTCTTGAATTCGCGTAACCTTCTTACACATAGTTAATTACAAGACGGAGGGAGACCGAGTGCGCGAACGTCAATCGGGGATGTTGAGGGTCCTCGTAATGGCATTGCAATACCGAACAATGCGGTATGAAGCACACAACATGAGCCTTGGGGAGCAACAGCGTTCGACTCAAATAACCACGCAACCAGAGCTATGAGGAAACAAAACTATTACATGTATATTACGTATTATACAACTTTACCCTCACTGACCTACTTAACGTGAACTATGAATGAAACGTAAGAAACGAACTGTAAAGTTAGAGCCAATATACACCGAAAACGTTAGGTTATTTGGCTTGTTCTCAATGATTTGAATTACCAATAAAATTTGCAAGTACAAGAACAATAGTTACATTGTGATACGTATTTCTTTGTAAATATCGCTAACAATCACATAGGGAGCTTGCCAAGAACGTTAGACGTAGATGTTCGTTTCGTAAAAAGACGCTACTTTATGATTTTGTATTAAAGGAGTTATATGGTAAATTGAAAACGTTTGTAAGTAGTAAAATATATTCAGACTGTTGTGTAGAGATATTTATAAAAACACCGAAATACGCAACCAATGATTGGAATATCTCTGATCGACATTATTATATGTTTTACACCAGAATTATATATAGGTGGTAGAACCAGAACAATTCGACCGGGGAGGTAACACCGTCATGCCAATTTCTAACGTAAATCTGTTCGAGTGGTTCATCAGAATCTCGGTCCTCAGAAGTAGCAAAAGTTACAGATGTCCATGGACGGAAGTGACCACTTACCATCGGAAGGACTGCTTACGCATTTGCTACTTGATTTTATAAAAAAAAATGCCAGAATCGCTCCATTCTAACCACTTTCGACGTATCAAACATAAAAAAAAAAACAGACGAATTGAGAACCTCCTCCTTTTTGGAAGTCGGTTAAAAAATTGAACAGAGCTACAAACAATAAAAAAAACCTTAATGTAAAACTGAAAACAGCAACTCGTATAAACCTCTATAGTGATGCTGTCTAGACTCTAGACAGATGACGGTTATTTAGTTCTCCGATATATATTCTTTTAATATAATGAAATTCATGAATCTTATGATGCAGTGGGATGATAAAATTCATAAGGAATATAAAGCGAATTGAGCTGTAGATAGAATGATAGTGTTGCTTAATAATAGTAATCTAAACAGAAGCTCATCAAGTACATCCCGTGTTCTCTGGCCATATTATTATAAACTACTTCGTTCAAGCATGAAAATTTCGCTTCGCAGTTTGGGCAAAGCAAATGACTGCAATTAAATCACAATCAGAGTGAAAGCACACTGAACCACTTGTTTCACCGACTACTAAAACGTGACTGGAGATAAATGATCATTTTTTGGTAGATACACGATGTCCATGGGATTTCACCATTGCACCATGTCGTATAGGTATTCGTGTTTTTAAACGGCATTAAATTTAATGGTTTTTCGAAATATCTTGTCTGATTGTAAGTAATAGTAAACAAAACTTATACATGTTATTCTATTAAACCCATACTAAAATTTCCACGAAAACTGATGGAAACGACCATTTGATTATTTATATATATAAAAATGAATCACTATTTCCTTTGGTCATAGCATCTCTAGTGAATGGCTGGACCGATTTCGCTAATTCTTTCTTTGCTGCGTTGGTACTTTCAGGGGAAAGTTCTTACAAAAGAAAAAAATAAGAAAGTTGCGCGAAAAATTATAAAAATCAAAAACCCTTACCTTATGGTTAACAAAACTAACGTTTGACATAATTGTCAGTGTTATTAGTTAAATCGAATTCAATATTCAAGATTAAGACAGGACAATGTCTGTCGGGTTACGTATTTTAATTATAAAAATGTCATTCACTGTTCTGTTTACAAGATGACCAGCCCTGTCCCTCGAATAACACGAGTGGACAGATACAAAACAGTTGATTATACTTCTGCGTTTTGTCAACTGATGGTTTCTGTTTCCTTTTTATTGTAACTATTCGAAAAAAATATGATTATGGTCAAATGCCGACAAATGGGCTTACTCGTAAGCTTAAATCTTAAACCACTTCATTTATCTACATCTTGCTCGAATGATGCTCTACTTATATTAAGCGAAAAACTTGCGTTCTAGTTTCATTTTTTCCATGACATATATAAGGTACGTTTAGCATTGTAAATGTACTAACGGACATCAAGATAAATCGTACAATAGTTCAACTATGCGCATACTTCGTTATTCATATAGTCGTAAATATTTTTTACACCTGTTTTCTCAACGATTTAGTCCTTTTGTTATAGATTTACTAGTCGGTATTGGAATATTTGTCTTTGAGTTTAAAATATTATTAAACAAAGGTACTGAATTGAATGCAAGGGATTGAAAATTTATTATCCGTCTTATGACGTCTTTATTGAAAATACATCTGCTCAATCAAGACTCAATGTCTTAGATGGAATATTTTCTTGACTAGTTGAAACATTAATTTATACGCGGGTGAAACCGTGTGGCATAGCTAATACACTGGTAAGATATTAGTATATGACAAATACTAGGTATATTCGTTATTAGTAATAAAATATTACTTTTAGATATATTTTCAAAGAAGTCACAGGAACAGAAAAAAATAATAGAAGAATTAAAGAAATGTGATGTTTCTTTCTGCTGTAGTCGGTCACAGATGAAAACTTATGTTGTTTGCAGTCTGTGGTAATCTTTGCAAATGCGCATGCGTACATTTGGATTCCTATTCTATTGCGGTTCATCTACATTATCTTGCTCAAACAGTTGACAACGTAGTCTAATCTTAAGGTATGTCTTCTTTTTTATTTTTTTGATATATATTAAATTTATTCAGTCATTCTAAACGGTAATTGTTCTGTCCTTTTTGTGTCTGATTCATTTCGTTGTAAGCAAACGATGTATTTTTATACAAAAACGCGGCCCTGTTTATATTAAGAAACACTGAATTTATCAGACACGGGTCATAGCAGACTTACTTTTTTCTATATATTATTAATTATTATAAAGTAATTGACAAGGACGGCTTGTGTATTAGTATATTAACGGTGCTATTATCGTATTGTAATGTTAAACGTTAATCTACACAGTTTTAGTTAGATAATGTCTGCAGGTATACCAGGGCCTGAAACCTATCAATTGCATTCAAATTGAATGAAAGATAAAACTTGAAAAGATAAATTAAATTCGACTCCGAAGTCCTACTCGCATCACACCCAAAAGTTTTATTTCCTTACGAGTTACATGTCGGTAGTAAGAAGGCTCTAGGTAATCGCGTTCTCTCACGAGTCATGTTTACATTTACAACTGTCGGATCTAATTGTATAAGATGAAAGATTCACGCATCACACGACTCACGACCGGCTATACTCACGTCTTCATCACGTATGAACTTAGATTTCTAAAGGGTAATTTTTAAAGCTGTTTTAGAAAGCACGACCTTTAACTTACGCTCGTAGTCATAGTTCTCAGTCTGTAATTTCAAAATTACTGTCATTAAGGCTTTATACATATACAATATGTCCGTCTGTTTGTGAATAAAGGTGTTAATGTTTAAATTAGTTAACTGATTTTGAGGCATTTTAATGCAAAATCCATTTAGTGACTGCGTAAAAAATTAAAAGATATAAGTGATAAGCACATTTATTTGAAGTCATACATTATAAGGAATTGTTAAACAGTAACTCTAAGTATAAAAAATCTTACTACAATTACATACAGATTCTAATAGTATAAAAAATATAAAAGTTTAAGTCATGAAAAACCTTTTAGTTTTCCTATTAAGTTTCTTATTTACCCTATTATTATGAATATGTACATACACTTATTAAAGTAAACCACACACTGCATATTATGGGAACGAACAACAAACTGCACAATATCAGACTACCCACTCCAGCTCCCACGAGTAATTTACAGTTGAACGTTATTTCAAACTGTTAATAGTATATGCTGTCCAAACACTCGGTGGTTGCCCCTACATAAATTAGCCAAACATGTCCGGCATGCGATTAAAATATTCGATAAACAAAGCTATAGCAAACTTAAACAACTTGAGTTTATTACGGCTTGTACGTATATATAATTTTACATAATATATCTAGTATATTACACAAATTATATTTATATAACCAATCAAAGGGAAAAAAGAGACTTATGACAGTAAGGACGTCGCCATTAATAATCATTTATTTCCGAATAAAAACATTATATCTAATTTTATAAATTGTAGAAACCGGATAAATGAGAGCAAAATACGTCCACTCGTCATGAGAATAAAAAATGTCCTAGAAAATATTATGTTAGCGAAATTCACATTTCAGAACCAATGACAAATAAGATGGGCAAGTAAATCCTCGTTTTGTCATATCCTCAGGGAATTGCACATTTATTAAGATAAATTGTGGGGGAACGAAATAACATTAAAGACTGATTACTTTCCCTGACTACGGATTCAATAATGCATACACAGAATGGAACTGCAATCAGAAAGTATTTATTGGTAGATGTTCCCAACTAAACTGTTTTGGAAATGAAATAGAAATAAATGCAATTATTCGAAAACAGTTCCTATAATTGAGATAAATATCTTGTGAAGTATAAATGAGGTACATGAGCTCTATATTTCAATTTCATCTCCTAATTGCAGGATTGCAGTGATGCGCTAATTTAGAAACGAACATGTTACATATGCAACTAATTGGCATTACGTAGAAATATTATACGACAAATAGTGTATGTCTTAGTCATGGCTCTTAACAAGGTAATTAAAAGCAAAGAACTATTAAGCAACGCAAAGTTGCAGCGTGAGAGTTTGAATTACAGCTGGTATCTTCAGTCAACTATTTCGAGACGCATCCTCATAACCGTCGACAAAAATAAGAATAAACATGGGCCGCAGATGCGTTGTGCGGGGTCACGCATAGGAAGTACATGCGTAATTGTGGCGAGTGGACAGACAACACACAATGAGGGGAATTGGCCAGTGCGATTGTTGTGCGAGCGACGCCCGCGCCCATAGCCATTGATTGAATCAACGTTTTAACAAATAAACGGGTATCGGACCGTAACTGCTTTGCGAGAATCGGTGCTTATTGTTCGTTACATCACTTGATATTTGAATTAGAGCTTGTTGGGATTTATGCAGATCGACGATTTCATCAATTAGAAGCAAGTGTGATGTGCATCAAGAAAGTTTGTCGACATTTACCAAGTTTCCATAATAATTATAGAGTACCTATAATTTTATTAGTTGTAGCATTAAGAGCGAAGTTCCTAAATATGTATGTTAATACTATAATCTATTAAAAGTTTAAACAAGCAGCCTCTTTTCATAGAGGAAGGCAACTTAGCAAATAACATTTACACGAATGCCAAAACTATTAAAATTCAAATAATTCTCGAAAATTGCTATATTTCAATTAATTGTGTGTAATAATGAAAATGACGGTGGATATTTTCTGAGTTTCGAGTTTGTAAATATTTTACGTTTAAGAAAATGTGAGACATGACCAGATAAAGAAGAGTCACTTGCATCCCGAAGGACTCAGTCTGTCAACCCTGGTAAAAAGAAAAATCTTTTTCTCACATACGAGAATAAATATACATACATACTTTATAGCTATTACCTTAGAACTGGTTTTTTACTGTATCATTTGTACTATTATCTTCTTTTACCCAACCTTTGTGTAATGTTTTTCAAGCGCATATATATGTAGTATGTTTGTTTGTATGTATGACCATTTCTTTAGCAAACAGCCACAACACTACACTACAGTTCAAACGGTTTGACAGATCGTGACGAATGACATATCATTAGAATCGTCTCAAAATGCATAGTGACATACGCTATGTAATTTTTAAAAATGGCGCCTGGAAATAGAGTAAAAAGGGGGGCGGGGCGAAATTTTTTACTATTACGACAATATATGGATATGAAATGAAAGCTAGTGAATAGACCTATCTAATATATATTTATGTATATTGTAATACTTTTACTCGACTATTTTGACAAAAACTCATATAAGCGTTAAATTAAATATGTAAGTATTATTATGAATTCGTCTTAAGCAGTCGGATTTTTTGTTTTAATGTTTTAACGATGTTACTAGTTAATCCAGGGAGTATATATTATTCTCTACTGAAATTCTGTAAATACAGAATTTTGTATTCCTAGAATCTAGCGAATACAAAAACGAACGTGTATATTTGTTTTCAGTCAATTTCTTCGTAACAGGAAAACCAATCGCAATCAGAAAATCATCGTTGTTATAAGAAAAGTAAAATAAATATAGTAGATGTGCATGAGATATGCAGTATTTACGATCCAGGTCAGTTGAGGAGTGTGTTCTCGGGCGCGAGTGCTATACATCTAATGTCAACCGGCATCTTGAGAAACGACACGGATAAACGGATATGCCAATTCCGACCCGATGGGGCGCTAGCGACCGTCCCAGCTATCTTATTCAATTATCGATTTGACGGAACGGAATATACTCCGACGAAGCGTGAGCATATACAACTAGAACGATGGACGGATCCCATTTCCTCTGAGCAGCTTTCACGGTGAACTTTGACCTTAAACTTAATTCATTCATTTGATGTTTGAAAACTTTATTCGGAATTCAAATTTAATTTTAATAGTATCGAATTAACATGTGTGATAGTCGACGAGACTCTTTCTAATTAAGGTTGATGGTTATTTCATTATTTCTCTATATGCCGAAAGAAGGCCCCATCATACTTAGATCATTGGAAGGAAAATATCTCTTTACCTATCCAAAATATCTCTGTCTTCCTCTTTGATTTTGAATTCCGCCAAACATAAACTTTATAGATACTACATTAAGTACCTACGCTTATTTGTTATATAAAAATAATATATAATAAATCGTATAAATGCAATGAAACAAAATTAATAAGAAACGACAAAAAATCACGAGAAATAATTCTCATATTTGAAGATGAATAAAATAATAAAAGTACAGAATCTAGCACGAGTTTCAGAGCACAAAATTGATGACCGTACAGCAAGAAACATGTTCTTTGTTATATTTATTATCATTTCTATTTCTCTTGCAGGATTAAACTGCAACGCTGCAATAATTAAAATGACGAGCGGGCTAAGAGCACCTGTTCGGATTACTGGGTACAGAGAAAAATTAAATTATCCCAAGGCGACGTTCCTAGGCTAATTACCCATCATAAACTTTCTAGATATTAATTACATTTGCGAACAGTTTTTGCTCCACGACTAATTCTATTGTAGGTATTTCTGTGATAAATTATGAAATATAAACTACCTACTTAAAATACAATAAAATAGTGGATTTATAATTACTTTCCTTGTGAAAATAAGATTTTAATACATATTAAAAGAGCTAAAAAAGGAATCATTGAGAAATATACTTCTTTATTTTACATCTAATAATTTTAGGATTTATGAAAAAAAAAGTCAAAAACCACTCACCGGGAGTAAATAAGCGAAACCCTAAGCGGAACTTATATACAAGCATCACAACTTCCAAATAAAGTTATGTTTATGCATCACCTGTCTCGTAATTAAAGCAGCAGCGTCGATGTTAACAGTGGATGAATTTCAGAATTTCCAAAACAACTTCAAAGCGACGATTACCGGCGTGCTCAAAGAGCTTAGTCGTTTAAAAGCTAACAGAGAATTAATTTGCCAATAGAGCATGCTCACAAAGGAGTTGTGATGAGCTTCTGTCCAAACCTACCCACGCCTTGCCACACGTTGATAGGCTTTACTGATATTATACTTAATATATTTTGATGAAAACTCGCACTATTTTAATGGATTTTCGCTTAATAGTACAGATAGCTGTTATAATGGTCCGCTTTACCTGTGACCTACATATTATCTCGTTTGGCAAAAGACGTTTCTAAAATGTAATTATACCTTATTATATTTTATCAAAACATTCGTTAACTTTTTTATTTTTTTGTGTCGTGTCCACTTTTACGATATATATCGTCGTTTAGAAGTTAAAGACGTTTAATACTTGGATAGGATGATTGTAATTACATTCCTGGGAAAGAGCCGGGAGAAGATAGAGGCCACCCACCACGTTGCACCAACCACAAACTAGGGCGTAATTAACAATAGGTGCACACATTGATTTATTTTACTTTCGTCTGGCTAATGTCTTAGGACAGTCAAAGTCAAGACAAACTTATCTGAAATACTTAACTAATATTTAAACATGTTTTATTTACCTCACTCTATTTTGGTCACATCCCCGTGTCAAAATGGACGTGGGCCAAAGTGACCAAAAAAGACGACATTAAAGAAAATGTGCGGAATTATAAAGTATTTTTTAAGACAGGTATGTATTTGCCATCGAGATAATTGGTCACTGCTAGCATATATAACAAGCACCAATAATCTCAATGCCACAGGAGTGCCAGAGATGTGAAACAGATAACTTACTATCTGAAATGCCTTGTGGCATAATTTCTTCCTTATCACGTCTTTTTAACAACTAAACACTACATAGGTATTATAGAATGTAAAAATAATAGATTTGTCGAAGACAATCACTCCTCAAACCATGCCACCAATATAGAATAAATTGAAATTAATGAAATAAATTCCGAAATGATCGCAAAAATGTTTCTACTACCCAGGATTATTGGATCTTTACAGCTAAAAATAAAATCGCGGGGCACCCAAAAATATGTCGTAGTTATCGTACTATTTTTTTATACTTAAACCTAACGTTAAGGCATACGGGCTACCTGATGTAAGGCAGTCACCGTCGCTTATGGACATTTGCAACACCAGAGGAGTCGCCAATCATCACCAGAGCATCGCCGGCTTTTAAGGAGAGCTCTTTTTACACCCTTTTTGAAGAATGTATAGCATAGCTCAAGGCTAAAGGCGAAAGTTTTTAAATATAATATGAGTTTTTGTCACTCTACTACTGTGATGAAATGTGGCACATATATAGTTTATGACCTGGATTAATACATTGGATACTTTATCGTGGTTAATGACCGAAGCAAGCGGAGTCACGAGTAATAGCTAGTAATAGATAATGTTAAGTAAGTCGTAATCATAAGTTCTGCGCCCCGGAGCAACAATCATACCGACTTGAGAAACAGTCCTGATTTGATCCCCAGCCAAACAATCATTTAAATAACTAATTTATATTTCCTTTCTAAATCTGGATTCTCTTCACTTTTGTTTTTTATCGTAAAGAATTGTGATGTTATTACACAGCATTTCTCAGTCATACAACTTGTATCTAAATAGTTTATCCAAGAACTGATGGTTCATGAATCTTATGATGGTTATGACATTGACGCTAATTATAATTATATTTAGTTATATATCTTCAAAGAAATGTCTTATATGAATACCCACGCAATGTATTTATGAATTAAATTTTCCCATATATATATTTCAATTTTAAGTGATAAATAAAATGTTGACCACTGCTTTGTTTTTGTGAATTTGAGTGTATGATAATTAAAATTTCTGAATATCAGAGGTCAAAACACGGAACTACCGAGTATGCCGTACTTACTAACTTACACATATATAACTATAATAAAGTATTAACTTAGAAGATGTAAACTACATGTTTTTTTAAAGTGTATTTAGATTAATACAATACGCATGCAATTATATTATCAGAATTATCATAGGTCAATATAATAATGTCAATATGAGGTGAAGGTCAAATTAAATGTCAAAACATAGTTATATATGTATCAAATATTATATTTAATTTAATAAATTACGTATTTGTATACATTAATACTTCAAATCATAATATAATCAACGCAGTTTTACATCAGCACCTTAATAAGTATCAATAACGACGAAGACTACGAAACGTAATGAAGTAAATTGTATTTATACGTTTACGTTTATAGTTAAACAGAACAAATTTTACATCCGCGACTTAGTTGAAACAGTTCTTATGTTACAAATAGGAAAGCTCTCGCAGTACATAAATTGAGAGCAAGCAGTGAGAAAAGTCGTAACTAAATAAATCATCTCTCGTAGTATTCCACATCAATTCCGTGACGATGACACGCCGTCACGTGGCGCGTACAATCAGGCGAGGAGTGGGACCGTGCGACAGGTCCCCGATTATCAACGCATTCTGCACGGTGGTAACCTCCATTCCATCCTTAGATTACGATGTATACTTGTAATGGGAATTCCACGCACCTGCGCTATGTCTCGTGCTACTGATTACTTGCAGCGCAATGCACGCAAAAAATATCACGCTTAATGGTTTGCGCGTTGACATTTTTATAATATGGGAGTAGCAAACGAGCATGCAGTTCAGCTGATGGTAAGTAGCCACTGCCGCCCATAGACATTTGTAATCAACTCCAGACAAAATCAGTCTTACCTAAGGTTAGCGACAGATGCATTACTTCCCCTGAGGACTAAATTGGAACGCCTTGAAGTAGGTATTAGGCAAAAATAGGTTTGGTGGTGGTGCTTCCAAAGACGAACCACAAAGAGTTCAAACTCCTTAAAGGTAATTTATTTATCGAACCGTATCTACTTTTAGTTTCCTTTGGCACTTTATTAGTTCGCTTAAAGCGTTTAATTGTATATTTGCGTGTTATGGAAATTAAGGAAAGATTAATAGACATTCGGCCCTTTGAACTTTGACTACCAAAACTTGAGCCACTAGAAATTTTCGTGACCTATTAGTAGCGACCAATTGATTATACTTCGTTCCTTAACCTGTTTATTAAATATTACGATAAAGTATTTTAACCCATTTATTAGAATATTCGAACTTTTACGTGATAACGTACAAAAACAAAAAGTTTTTCACAAAATCGTTGTAAAAGTTATCAAATGTTTGTGAGGTTTAAAGCCAGTAAGAATAAACGATAGCGAAAAAAAATACCGATCGACTCATCTCCACGACTCGTGACCGGTCGGGTGCGGTACTTGACGGAACGATGACATGCTCCACTGCACCATTCGATTCGACAGGTGCATATCACGCATACAATTTTATTGTTCGAATTTACAATAGTATATTAATCTTCTCCATGATACTTTACACACAATACCGGCGTTCTCTTCCGTCTATTTACGCAAAATCAATATTTCAAGAACTCATTCATTTCGTATTCTTAACCGGAAGTAAATAATAATATTTTGGACAAAAAAGTACAAGTAAATAGGTTATCTACAATTATCGTAAAACATTATTCAATAAACGTATGTTTATTGAGTAATGTTTTACGATAATATTTCAATAAACGTATGTTTATTGAGTAATGTTTTACGATAATTAGTATTTTTAGTCTACATTATACCTCTTTCAATTTCCTAAATATTTGATAGAACAATATTAGATATTACGTAGCTTTAATATCCTTTAATACCACATAAAGGTTGCTTATTACAAAAGTGGATGCTTTTATTTAACGTCATAATCGATTCTCTGCGCTGCGTCGGTTCCTTTTTTTTCTATTGTTTCACTGTTATTATCCTGCGTCGCTCCCAATAAAGACATTATGTTTGAGTGGAAAAAGTAGATTATGTCGACATAAAAAATAAATGACAGCAGCCAGGACTTTAGTTTTTTTATTCTTTTTAGTTATTTGTACTTCGTTCTGCGTTCGTGAGATAAAACTGTATTTGAGTTTAAAGTATAAGAAAATTTTACTGGAAAATTAAAAATGATATTAATATAAATTATTACATGTAAACACTTACCTCCATTTCCAGTGTTGGTGATCGTGACCCAAAAGTCGATAGTCTTCTCAGGGCCGAGCTCCTCATAGTCCCACTTCTTTTTAACTTTCACTACACCACTAGGTTCAACGGTTACCCAAGGATTTTCATCTCTGATTTTAAATGTTTCGCGGTCAGTTTCTTTTTCCAGTGTAAAAACAGCACGTCCTTCAACTTCACCGTCAGCTTCGGTGAACTCAATACGTTTCGTAGGCCGAACCGCGCGAGTGACGCGACGCTTTTCGCGATGAAGTGTGGGTAATTCTTTTTGGGCGCGAATAACGAATTCGAGATAAATACGTGCGGGTTTACTTTTTCGCGGCGGAAAACCAGTATCATGGGCCAGCACCTGTAACTCGGCGTCATGGCCATCCGGCTCACCGGCAAGTATCAATTCTCCAGTTTGCGGCACTATTACAGCCAAATTACTGGGATTCTGCAGTGAATAGTACACGCGGTCACCGTCATCATCATAGGCTTGAACTTTTCCGATATTTGAGAATCTTTGCCAATGTGCCGTACCATTGCGACCACTCTCATCAGCAGTTCCATTCACAGCGAAATAATAAATTTCCTGCTCAAATAAAGGCTCATGATCGTTTTCGTTAATAATATCAACTGTTATGGGTAAGTTCGCTTTGTTGGCGCCATGCATATCCATAGCTTGAATTACAATGTTGTAGGATTTCTTCGTTTCAGTGTCAAAAGGTTGTAATGCAATGATTTCTACATCACCCTCTGTTATTACAGATTTTACATCGGGTGTTGCTTTCTTTCCCTTTTCACGTAAGGCAAAAATTGAATCCTCGTTGCCTACAATTATTTTATAAGCTATGGGGCCTACATTTTGAACGGCAGTAGCGCGTAAAGGAGGAAGATCTACGACTGTTCCAGCTGGGGCATTTTCAGGTATCTCTCCGTGTATGCCGTCACTCGTGGCAAAGTGTAACATCCTTCGCCGGTCCATCACTAGGAGATGAACAGAGTGCGCCGAGCTGCTGTAAGGCGTTTGTTCTAAAACTGCTAGATTCAGTGGTTGATTCAACAGCGGTGAGAGGTCTGACGTGGTCATGAGAAGGCCATCGTCGAGTAGGGTGAAGTAAGACGTGTACTCAGGGTCGAGAAGCGTGTATCGCGAGTGGTTGCTGACGAAGTGACGGATGGCGTGCCCGGGACGTACGTCGTGGGGTAGGAGTATGAGCGCGTCGGCCAGCGCTGCACCCACAACCACGAGCAGGAGCGCGCTCGTTATCGAGATGCGCGCCATGGCTTTTTCTGTGCGAACTGCACAATCAGTCCAACATTTCCACCTGAAGACAAAAACAAATAAAAATAATTTATTACTACAATTATTACTTAAGATCTACAACTAGAGGAACAATTGTTAGACATGTAGTCAATTCTGCATTATTAAGAGGTTCTAGGTTATGTAAATAAAAAAAACTATTTGCGTTCCTATATAAAAAAAAACAATCACCTACACTAGATTCCTATGTGAGCATTAATTATTCTTATTGGTTTAAAGAAATATGAAGCTTTAAGCAAACTGTTATAATAACCTATTGAACAGGTAGGTACATATTACTTTAAAATGAATATCGCAATTATATCAATTTAAAATTAAAACTTGTGTTATTTGGGTTGTGTTAGGAGGTAATCAGGATACCAAACATCTGTAACGTTTAGTATTCTACACTTAGTATTCTCAATATGCATGACCTAAAGAATTTCTAAATTTAACGTTATAGTTATTGCTACGTCCAAAGGAGACCATACTCCTGTGACTAAACGACATTTAATTTTATAGCGACAGACTACAACGACTGTTAGGAAAGTATGTATTGAGAGTAATAAAAAGTTTATACATATTATAAAAGTACAAAATCATTAGCATTTTCATCCGAAAACATGAAGAAAATTAAATTTCAACCGCTTATATTATTCAGTCTTGCTAGCTACTGTACTTTACAAACATTTAAATGCTGAATGAAGTTACATATAAATTACGTTTCACACGTAATGTGTATATGTGGCGCCAATTACTATAATGTGTAATGAAATCATATGTGACGGCATGGCATGAGATCGTAAGGCGCGTCGCGCGTCGGACGGCGGAGACGGCGACGCATCGACGTAGGGCGGCAGCACACATGCGGAGCTTTATTTAGGCGGCAGGCAACGCCGGCGTCTCGCCACCCGCCGCCGATCAATACCCCCATTGCGCCGTCGCGCGACGATCACGAGCGAATCTCGACTGTATGCGCTCCAGTTCACGACACACCATCAAATATTCACACAGTTATTTTACAGAATAAAGGCTCGTGCTATTTTCGCAAAATCTCTCGTTTCTCCGCCAGAATAACACCGATGCAACCGTTCATCATAAAAGCTTCGATATAACCGACAGGCACAAATTCGTATTGGAGAAGTCACGTCATATAGGCACTATGTAAAACACTAAAAATATCACTAAAAACTACACTGGGCACCACCACGTTACAATCATATAACACTAATCCTTTTGAAGTTGTCGCTCCTTTTATTTTACAATAAACATGTGATTGAAATGTAAACAAATTATAAACAGCTACCACTAACGTGCATATGAAAAAATAAAAACTATTTATTTACGCCTGTGAAAAACCATAACCCGCAAATCAATTATCAATAATAGAAATATAAATACGTACTAATAACAGATGCGTTCAAAATATCGATACCGAAGCGTAGTAACGTGCCGACTTGCGTCTCTCCGTACGCAAGGGGCGTCAAAACGCGACTGTCTGATTGAAGTGTAGCGCGCGCGCGTATCGAGCGCCCTCCGCCTTCGTCCCGCCACCCCCGCGCGTTCCGCCCCTATCCCGGCTACGCTACACTCACTACATCGGGTGGCGGTTCAGCCCTTAGCTTAGATGCACTACTTACTTCCCCTTTCTTTACATTTTTATATTGCGAATTCGTTGCCGTATAAGTTGCGAACGACATCATTCGAATTTTATCGTCTAACCACACAAATTCCTGTCAAATTGCAATCTTTCACTGTTAATTTTAATACGACAAAGTATTTATTTAGTAAGCACCCATATTTTTTACTGTTTTACTATCTAGTTATAGAAGCGACAAAAAGCCACGCTTTTTATATACGCCGATACGTTGTACTAACTATTCACGGAATAGTAAATTCATATAGGGCAGGGACATCTTTATTTAAACATCTCTAAATGGATTTAGTAAAATCCTATTCTACGTCGGCTATATGCATGTTCCTATCACTCAAAACTTTTTGGGAAACCCTCACGTTGCTGATGCTTTCTTGAAACCCAGAACTTAATGATTCTGTCAGAATCCACGAAAGACTACGCTAGACTCGTATCACGAAAGGTAAGAAACACTACGCTAATTATTATATTCGATTTTTTGTATGCACGGACTATTGTTTCATTCATTAATATATGACGATTGATTTCAATTTTTATTTAACACCATTTACTTATACAGTCAAGTTATATAACTTACCAATCCAATCATTTGGTTGGTTGGCATAAAAATATAGTGCATAGCAGGTAAGAGCGTAGAGCAATATATTAAAAAGGCTTTCATCCGCGTAGGTACTTAAAATTAGTTATGAACCCGTATTTAGCATATTTTGGTACGGTTTTATTGTATTTACATTTGAAATAGTCGTATTTTATAGACCTAATAAGGAAATGGGTAGGTACTGTTAAAAGTCTACTTGATGCCTCTATAAATGCAAGCAATCCCGAGAAGGCCGGTATCCCCTTAGGCCATTGCAACCCTACTTTCGTAAAGCTAGGCCAGACTGAGCCACAACCGTAAATAAAGTAACTACCTACCTTTAAATACTTAGGTATAGTACACGTAACCCGAATGGCATCGCGGTAACCATGCCAATGTAACAGTGAGATTTCCGGAGTCCGGAAGAGAAATATATAGTTTTTACTGTTCTGGTTCTGAATGCGCACTTACCATTCTTTGTGTGCATCTGTCTAACATTCACGACACTTAATCCTAATGCCGATCGTACTTATCAGTGTGCCTAATAAAGGTATATAGTACCTATACTTGCAGTGCCGAATAAAGCTAGCACGTCCACGGCAAATATAAATAGGCCTTTAGATTAAGTTAGGTCACTGTTAAGTTTCGTAGGTGCATTATGATTTCTTTATTTGTAATTTTCTTGAACGCAGGTGCGGGCTAAAGCTTGGGACCCGTAGCGTCTGTTTTCTTCTGTTTCACGGCTTACTGTATGTAATGTATCAATACTGCAAAATATATTGTGTTGAATAATATTTAACTTTCATAGTGATCCCCGTTGCATCATAATTATATTCATAGTTGTGCAACAACGCCATCTAGTGTCGAGTTATAACAAAGTAAACAGCATCTTACTATACTAATATACTATATATAATATATTTTAATATATTTTAGGATGATCGGTTTAACCCTTAGAAGTCTATTTAGATCAAAATTAAATAGTCACCATATTTGTATATAATTATATAATAATGCGTGACCACGGAGTTCTAAGATCATTTTCACCACTTTTATACAGATGATAGGACGGGTATGATTTAACAGGTTAAATATTATATTGTACCAAATATTTCTAGCGTTATTCACCTCTTGCATCTAAACGGAAGAGTGTGAATGCCGGGTGAGTTGTATGTGAGGCGACCATCGAAGGTCGCAGAGATCGAGAGTGTCAACGCAAATGTGATCGGGTTCAGATAGTATTCCTGATCAACATTGGATACAGATGTCCTTGGACGGTAATGACAATTTACTAATAGGTAGGTTAATCTTGTCGTACGTACGTCTTATGACAATAAAATTCACGACAATCGTGTAATTTTACTAATTATGATACAGAAAAATACGTTATTTTATTACTTCATTGTTCTTGAACTGATTAATCTGGAAAAATCTAGAATTTTTGAGTTTACTTTCTTTAGTTAGAGTACCTTATCTTAGACACAAAAGTACCATCCATATCATTTAAGCCCTTTCCGAGATAACAGAAATCAGAAACCTAAACGCAGATAAAATAAAATAACTATTTTTTATTATTGATATTGTTTGTATCTTATTGTTGTTAGTTGCAACAAATGTTACTCACTCTACGTGTCACTCGCCACAGCAAGACCTAAAGCATCAAGGGTTGATAAGTTTGTGTCAACTTGTACAAGATTTTGTTTTAACCATCCATAATGCCTCCTACAAGGTTCAACTACTTCAGTCTCACGTTGCAAGGATAACCAACAATTAATTTGTCATATTTCAAGTAAATTTTAAAATAAATAGCGTTTTATCTTCAAAAAACATTCACCAGCCAATTTTTACTTTTAGGAATAGAAGTATATTATGGAAGTCAAAAAGTATTGATTTTAATAATTTGAGTTTTAATTTAAGTCTTATCATAATACTTATATATTGTACTTTAGAAGTGAATCAGATTTCTTGAAATGGAAGATCCATTTATATACATGCTAAACCATGTAGATAGTGTACTTAGAACATTACAGCTCGTCTGTTTATTCCTTATGTTTTACTTAGGTATGTGTAGTATTTAGGTAAGCTATTTTCCTACTTAACAAAAAAAGTACTGAAATTAAACACAAGAATATAAACAATTACATATATTGAAACAGTTTTTATATAGACTAGTATAAAAAATAGCCAAAGCTAAGAGCGCTGAGCAGTTCATTTGTGACTTAATGTTATAAATAAATATAATCCAATATCAGTTTCCATCCATTAAAATTTGTCATTATTAATATTTAACATTTTAATTTTAGACATACATAGAGCACCATCTTATATATATTCTCTTTCCATACAACTGTTAACTTACAACATATACTAATAACAATACGACAGTCAAAACATAAGGAATGCTATTGAATTAATTTCTTCTTATATGTTTTTTGAAGTAGGTAATAATACTAATGTTTACAAACATCCCGAAACAATAATATGAATGAATGGAAACTATGAATGTAGTAACAAGAATTGTAAACTTTTAAAGGTTCAAGCACTTAGTGCTATTAATTATACGGTAACTTTAGTTACCGTAAAGTTACAACTATATGTGATGAGTAAACTGTTTAGGTGTAACATTGTCACTGGTATTCTTATATCTGATTTCTTTTATTGTTAGCTGCTTTCCCTGATGAATCCGTTGTAGGTGACTCCGCATGTCGTAAGAACGAGAAAATGATCTGTGACAAACCGGACACTGTGTCTTTCCAGCATGTGAATCCTTGTGCAGAGTTAATGAAGTTGGATGTTTAAATCCCTTTGGACATAACTGGCAACGAAATTTAGCCATATCTGATTCTGCAACAAAGAATAACATTATCTTATCTTATGTGATACAATATAATTAATTACTTTGATTATTACAATGTAACAAACCAGAATTATTTTTCTCTGATAAATCTTCGCCTGAGGTAGATTGCATGTCGACTTGCATTTCGTCACTGGGGTTTGCCGTTTTCGCTTTTGCGTCAATACCATCACTAGCTCTAACGGTCTCAGATTGGGGCTCAGAAATATCTATATCCTGTTCTTGACTCAGCGGTGATGCTTCTTGGGGTACGGGTTCATCTCTCGTAGATGGGAGCGTCGCCAAATTGATAGGTTCATCAGAAGACTGAGCTGCACCTATGTCATTATTAGACCTCGTTTTTGAACTTAAATCTAGAGAAATATTGTCATTTACTTTTAACTGATTCTTAGTCGACTCTTCCTCCATATTGTCAGTGAGACCCTTAACTTCTAAAAGCTCTGCCGTTATAAGAAATGACTCTAACTGCTCCTGAAATATGTTTACCTCACCATGATACATAAAGTTTATAATCGCGTTGAGATCTTCATATTTGAAATTTCTGAATATGATCACAGGGTGCTGGCAAGGATTTTCTTTAAATATTTGCTTGAAATAATTACTGCATGCTGAGAGCAACATTTTGTGAGCCTTTATTTTTCCTCCATCACAACATAAGGTGACATCAACCAAGTCGTTTTCAAACCGTAGAACATTGAAAGCTTCCGTAACATGTGTGACATAGTTATTCCAACGTAAAGAAAATTGTGGTGCATTATTCATTCTAATCAGTAACCGATAAAATCTTAACAAAACGATTACACCAAAATTTACACAATTTTACACAGAAGCAGACACTGACAGTAGGGACAACTCAACTCAATTGTCTCGGACAAACGACATTTCATAAGAGATGTTAGTGATGACAGAAGGATAGAACTAGTGACAATGAATATTCTTTAGAATATTTTTACGACCGTGGCTTAATACTTTTAAGCTTAACTTTATCAATTTGCGGCCATTTTTCTGACATTAAATGATTACAAAGTAAAAGATAATGACAAAGACGATGTCGTACTTGTCCATAGATAACTAATAAGCCTTTATTAATTGTCTACATTTGTATGCTAAACTCAGGACTTTTTTGAAATTTAAAACGTGGCGGGTCAGGCCTATGGTTGCTGGTGATGTATTTGTAGCAAGTGTATTAATTAACAATAGCAATTTTATTAGTCAATTGTCATTAGATTCAAATGTTAGATTGTATCTTAATATTTTTTTGAATTTGTGCACTTCTTCGAAACATTTGAAAGTTTTTTAATGTCAACGCACACCGGCTATCAAAATCGCCATAGCAAACTTGAGTAGTATGTCGCAAGTTTTGCGGAAAAAAATACCATAAAAATATTTTTTTTATTGTGTAGCAATAACAAATCAATGTATGACTCTGTCAAGTGTCAAATGACAAATTCAGACCACACCTAGGGATGTGATTTGGCTGGGGAAAAAATGATTTTTAAATTAATCGATTTTATTTATAATGAAACAATCGATTTTCCAAAAATCGATGTTTTAATAAAAAATAATCATTTTTTTAAAGCGATTTTTTTATTGATTTTTATTATAAAGTCAGTCCCCCAAATACTTTTTAGTCATTTAGTTGACATTTCTTGTGTAAAACACTACAAATAATGGGTATAAACGACATTGCAAGTAATTGTATTATAGAGTTGCTGTTAAAATATCGAACATATATACGAAATAAATATTTTGTTTAGAGCCGAATGGTCTCGCACGTGACGATGGCAAGAGACCCGATGGTATGTCATTGATTCCCTGGAGCGGAAGTAAGGTGCTAGTGTGGGATGCAACTTGTGTCGACACACTGGCACCTTCTCACGTCCAGGCGACATCGTCTGGCGCGGGGGCGGCAGCAACTGTTGCTGAAAACGCCAAACGTCGTAAATATGTCAGTTTAAGTAAAAACTACAT
>DWNE01001533.1:0-21675 GCA_018249875.1 Cecropterus toxeus | reverse complement strand
TAGTTACCGTTTTCTCATATATTGTTTCACTTTTTGTGTAATCCCATTTTGGCTGTATTTTTCTTTAATAATTGACTATTACTATATATTCTATTGTAACGCTGTTGGATTACCTAATAAATAAAATAAAATAAATAAATCGATACCTTAAGCCGAAAAATCCCTAATCTGTAAATTTCATGAAAATCGTTGGAGCCGTTTCCGAGTTCGTTGATATAAGAATTGCTCGCTTGATAGATTAGATGGTATAGGCCAATGAATCGAACTGTAAGCCTATAAGAGTCAAAAGCATTCATTTGTGATACGAAACTGTATATTATCAATCAGACGTTGATGACAATAAAAGACACGGTCGGTAGGTACTAAATTTAGAAACATCCCTAACTGTGATCTAGCATGTGACATTTGACACTAGTCTGAAGGTGAGACTACCCACTGACGTCGCTCCCCCCCAACACACCCTAGGGATGATGTTCTGTTACCGATTACTTCAAGAACCGATTCATCAACTTAGTTATCGACTTATTCTCTACGGTACTTATTTAGCAAATTAAGATTCGATGTTTAATGCTGTAATTACTAAAACATGCTGCTCTCATATGTTTATGTACATTTTAAGGGCGGATAGGCGACCCGATATTATTCATTCATTCATTCAATCGATTGAAGTAGCAAACGAGCATGTAGTCCACCTGATGGTATGTGGTTACTGTCGCCCATGGACATCTGTAAGCAACTTCGTATAGAACAGGGGTTCTATATAAAGTCGATCACAAATGCGTTGCTATTCTTGAGGACTGAGATAGTCGCCTTTATATAGGTAAGCCGGCAACCATAACATAGATCCGTAGCAAATAAAATAAACCGTAAAATATCGATATTAAAGAAATCTATATATACCTATAACTCTATAGATTTATCGAGGTAGCTTTCGACTCGAATTAATTGAAAATCTTTCTTTTTCGGGATAAATCGCCATCCCTCACCCTTCACCTACACATGTACAGCCACCGCCGTCTAGACGCGCCCCCGCTGCACTCCGATGAGTAACGCTTATTAATTTGATTTTGATGTACCGCCTATGGGGAAATTTAATAGTCAAAGGATTGATTTGTTTTTAGATTTTACCTCAAGATAATAATTAAGTCAACCTGACGAAGTCTGAAGCCTCACGCGGAATGATGACTGCTCAAACGGTCTGTTGAATGGGTTATGTATTGTATGTACTTGATTTGACAACCCGCGTGGCGGTGCGGTCAGCATACCGCTCTGACGCGCAGTGGGTCCCGGGTTCGATTCCTGGCCAGACAGAAATATGAATGATAGTTTATCTGTTCTGGGTCTGGGAGTTTGTGTATTCGTGTTTGTGTGTCCATGGCAGCCACGACACAGGAGAAAATCCTAGTGTGGGGCTATGAGTGTCGAAAGCGTGATTCACGGCAACACGATCTGAATGATGAATTCACATTCCTGTTTTGGGTCTGGGTATTTGATAATAGCTTATTGTGGGCCTGTTAGTGTAGAAGGCATTATTTATTTCTTTATTTAATAACCTAATGATTATAATAATATCAGATTCCACAAAATCTTACATAACAAACTTGTCTTTTATGTTGTTTTTTTGAGCTTTTTACATATTCAAAAAATATGTAAACAAAAGGCATTTTACGTATGAAAATAATTATTGCATATTCTAATTCTTGATTCAGTTTATCACATGACTTTTTAAGTTTCAAAATTCTTCAATATTACTTGCAAAGCAATTCTTCCAAAAACCCTTCCGATTTTAATAAACAAGTATCTGGTTCATGCATTTTCCCATACAATTAGAAAGAGTAAATTCACAAGACTTTTGCCTTTACATTTCCTTAAGCTAAGGATTTCCTTTGCACGTATTTACTTAAGCATTTAAAATGAAAGTTTGCATTGGCTTATAAATTCACGAGCTAGCAGCAAGCGGGTGCGGTGAATTTTTAACGCAATGAGCTAATGAGCTTCTAATTGAGTTGTTCTTGGCAGCTCGGCTCCATCCGCATTAAGTTTGTGTGGTTTCCTTCCTTCTACTTTAGCACTACACTAAATATCCCTATTTATGCAAGTTTTATAGATGACCTGACAAGTTTTCAGATACAGAATAAAGAAAAGATTATTTAGATAAAAACAATCTACAGTTTTTTAATTCCCTCGAGATATGTAGATTTCCGGGTTCATTAAACCCCTTAATTGTTTCCTGTAATAGCCTGTCTATCTGCCAGAATTAATGAAGATTTGTTAATGAGTTGTCCTGTAAAGAAGGGTGAATAAGTTGACTTCCGGGTGTTAACAACAATTATCACACAGGGTGGAACAACAATTATCTGAATAACTACCGATAACATACAAAGTACTCAAACAAACCCACAATAGATTTGTACATTTCTCAATAAAGACTTGAATTCGAACGTGGATTGGCTCCACCATGCAGCTCATTATAATAACAATATTATATGAGCCATATTGGATAGTTATATCGCAATAAAGTACACTAACAAACCCAAAACATGAATCAAAATTTACAATTAGAGTCACGATTCTAACAAGAGTTCACGCGGCTCGTGATAACAATATTGTACTCATATTGGGTATGTAGTGATATCACATCGTCCCGCTGGTCGGCGTGGTGTCGGTGCATCGGTACCACACCTACCAAAGCCTGACCTACCCCTAGCGGCGGCGCGGTGTCCCGCCCGCCCTAGGTACCAGACTACGCTCTACACTAAATTATACAGCACTAGGTTTATTGCAAGCTCCGCGTACTGTGTGTGTGGACTTGGACGATCTTGTTTTTATTTAATTTCGATTCAATTAATGAAACCATATTTCGTACGTTTTTAAGAATTAAGATAAATGATAGTTTTGTGCGTATTAGATATTAATTATCACTTCTTTAATCGGCGAAGAAAATCATCGTGGCAAAACCTGATAACTATCATAAAAAAAAAACAGATTAAAAAAAAAGATTCTTAAGGTCGTAGGAAACCTACCAATCTGAACTTGGCCAATTCGATAGACTAACTTTTACCCCTCTCTGATTAAAGACCCTTGCCGAGCTGAGAGGCACCAATGGGTTGACGGCGATATCTCAAAGTTTTGCGACTGTCACTGATTAAATTGTAAATATTTAGAAAACTGATTATATATTTTGGAATTTTCACGACTGCGTCAGAAAAAGAGTAATTAACTATATTTTTCAATATCACAGGCATATGATGCAGAGGAGAAGTACTAACAGTAATAACTAATTGCTCGGTTATACTGATTGTAACATCACTTAATACTTCGATTTATTAAAACAAATTCGAGTACGCAAATGCGTTAAAATATCTGTATAAAATATTCTGCCTTTTCACGCTTCGAAACACGATCATTAAATTAACTTTCGAAGGTCGACGATTACATCAAGAATCAGAGTAATTTTCTTAAAGTTCGTAAAAGTTTTAAATTGTAAGAGATTCAACAGTTTGATTTCAAGATGTAAATTTGTAAGAACTTATGCTCAGATGAAATGAAAGACGAAGTTGCTCCTTGCGTACTTTATTAAGGAGTTTCACACGTTTTTTCAAACGCAATGTACCTCATTTGACTGTGAAATTCGCTATTAGAATTTTTAGGTATAAATGTTTGTCCTTAGATATTTCCTGTTACAAAGCGTATCCATCGTTTGTGAAGAAACGTTTTGGATACGAGACATATTTCTTTTATTGTCGGTAATATTAATACTCCAAATATAAGAGGGGCAATAATCCCAGGTGTTACGAAGAGCGTAGTTAGTACTGAATATAATATTACATATTGTACAACGTTTAAGTATCCCTTTGTTCTAAAAAATATTGTTAAACACATTAAGCCCTTAAGCCCAAACAATAAAGCCCTTCACAAACAGCGGGATATGTTCTCATGTGGCTAGTATACAGGGCTGGTGGTCTGTGACCTTGGTGGTGCCCTGCCTCCCCAGCGCCCCCGGCAGACGGTCTGAAGTCTAGACGAGGGTTCCGAGTGCATTTTTCTGTCTGGACCCCTCTCCGTTCGACGGCGAACCCTATCGTTTATGCGTGTGCGTTATTCAATTTTTAAAGTCTGCGTCAAGATGACATTAACAAATAGACTCGCTGTTACCGCAACGGAATAAATTTTTCATGTTACATAAAATCAGAAATGGATTTAAGATTTGGAGATTTTTAAGTAATTGTAATATTATGAAATGTTACCTTTTTTATACCTTCAGCAATTTTAACAAAATAACATTTTTTCAAAGCACACTGATAGCTGTCAACTGTCATTAACACATTCAATACAAACAGATCAAATAGTATATTAAATCCAAACATAAAATTCTTAACAGAACTTTACCAGTTTAACATTACGGTTGCTGCAGGATACAATTCTTACGATATCCCTTAGATCCCCCATCCCATGTGTATTTATGCGTATAAAAAGTAACCTATGTCATTTTCTAACCCTCTTCTAACCTTAAACTATTAGTATGTACAAATCAGGTACACTGAAACAAAAAAAAAAAAGAAAAATGACAATGTTACGCTTATTAATCAAAAGGGAACATTACGATAGCATGTGACGACAAAATAGTTAGGTTACGAAAAATTTACGAATTTACAAGAATGCAACAGTCATTCGGCGTAAGAACATGCACTATTTAAACACATATCACGCATTATTGTCACTAAAGACAGAGAAAAAGAGAGAGAGATATTATAAGCTGCAAAAATAATAAAATTAGAAGCCTATTCCGTTAGTTCGTCAGTAACGAACAACCCCTGCCCGCTTCCTATTGACATCTGACGAAAGTCGTATTTCAATTATATACAGACGATAATTGGCTGCTGTGGGGTTCCGTCTGGTTCAAAGCGATCGCCCAGACGTACCTTTGATCGTTATAGGGAAATTATTATGGTTCGCGTGTTATGTTGACGGCGACCTTTGATACTGATTTGTTCGCAGTTTAATTTGAACGATATGAGTTTTGTGAGTAACTGTTATTAGTTCCTCGTTGCGCTATCCGTTTGATACGTTTGCAGATTGTTTATATGAAAATAACAATGCAGTTGGATTAGTACGTTTACAGTATTGCATGACAAATAATCAGCTATAGGAAAACAGTCGAAATTCCTTACGTGAGTAGTTAAGAAGTATTATGGGTGTGATATTTATCATTATTGTATGCTGAGAGAATTCGTTTAAGAGCACGTCTTGTTGTATTTAACCGATTTCAGGCTCATATAATTGTAGGATATAAGGTTGTAATCTAAAAAAATATGTTGAACGCCGACTTCGAGACGAGGTACTATGTACGGTGTATGTAAGAAACCAACATATATTTAAATTATTCTTTTACTTTTTTGTGGCATAGAAGTCGGTTTTAAATATATTTGTGGAAAGTGTATGATGAAAATTGGTGAAATAAACGGTGAGAAATTTTATAAAATATAGTTTATAATGATAATTTCATATACATTTTATATGCAATTATAATTATAAAAAGTTATTGTAACTTCAGTAGGAGGTTACTTTCAACTTTTGAAGCGATTATATATTTATGATGACTGTGTTGTATTAGAAATGGGAAAACACATTGACACCGAAACCTATCCTTGCGATTTGAACTTTCGGCTCGGGACACCATATTTTAGCATTTAAAAATTATAATAAGGTTTTTGAAGTGAAAGTTCTTTAACGACCCGCGTGGCGGATCGTTCACTATACCGACCTAACGCACAGTGGGTCCCGGGTTCGATCCCCGGTCAGACAGACATCTGAATGATGAGTTTAGATTTCTGTTGCGGGTCTGGGTGTTTGTGTATTCGTCTTTGTATGTCCACGGTACCCACGACATAGGAGCAAATCCTAGTGTGTGGCTATGAGTGTACAAAATGTCTTTAAGCGTATTTAGAATTTATGTGATTTGAAATTCGATAAAACTGAAATTCGTTTCGAAAGCAGTTGTCGGCGCTACAACTAGATGGCGCTGTATCCCTTTGTGAAACACGTTAACGATTTTACTTCGTAGCTTGTATATGAGCTCCACTTTGATATATGTGAATATGTTTTGCAGTGATCATTTAATCGGTTTTGAAAAAGCATAAGACTTAACTTAACTTTACTCTTATACTCAGAAATATTTTATTATTATATATTATTAAGTTTCACTTCTGGCGTGTGTAAATTGCACACACGCTCTTTTTATAAAGAACAAGCTTTTAACCCCTTTAGGGGTTGAATTTGAAGCACCTGAAAGTGTGGAAGAGTGTGATTGCCATCACACTCTTCCACACCTTCAGGTGCTAACGATGGCATGCGTCTACACATATCGACATCTTTTCTGGGATCGCTGACTGGTTAATTTGAGTTCTCACTCTTGCTGCACTCAATCCAGGAAGCCTTTTTTTAGTCTTTTACGATAGGCAGATGATACCATAAATTTATTTTGGTTCCGAAACTACACTGTTTAATCCCACCGCTAAAGTTTTATAGCTTACCGCTTGCGGTAGGACAAATAATAAAAAATGAATGGCATTACTGTAAAATACCTCGAAATTTGATTGCGCGTACAACTTTTATTGCTTTGTGAGTAACAATTTACCCTTCTTTACCCTTTTGGTTGTGTGGTTACATAAGTACCTAGTATGTTGATTGACTTGAAATATTTTGGGGTAGTAGTGGCAGCACAATAGCTGCACTTGGTAGTGTAGAGTTCTATAAGATCACTATTTCTATACTAAACGTGCTCAGTGAATATAAATTAAATTCTAGATTTTTTGAGAGAAGCAGTTATATGAAAATTATTGTTATATGATAAATAAGTACAATTTATTACAATACTTTTTTAATTGAATCCTGTATGATGCCCAAAATAAAAACCTTTTGCGAAATATTTTGTTTTAAACCATTAATTTATAACCAATAAAGATGTTTTCATTGTTTTTTAATAAAATAATCAATGTAGATCTTTTTGGAAATGCTTCATCATACTACTATTATTTTATTTTGTGTTTAACTACGCATCGAGTCTTTTAATTGCATTTGCGCTTATACAGAGTTTTAAGTTTTTTTTATTAATCATCTGAATGATGAATTATAATGAATATGAACCTCGTTTAACCTAATACACAATGACTAATAATGAGTAGCAAGGAAAATAAAATCCCACTATTCAAGTTAAGCCAAGTTAGGTTCGTAGCTTATAACCAGAGGCTACGAATGCACTCAGGATTTTAACACATACATACATAAATGTATGTGGAGAGCGCCTCAAATCCTATTTGTCACGTCTTAAAGCGTTCTCCCTGAATCCGTTACTGCACTTACAGTGGAGTGATGCAACTGAACCATGTTAACTGTGTAATGTTGTTATAATAAGGATTTGTAATAAATAATCTTAATAATAGTAAAGATTAGAAAGTAGAGCCAGCAAAGTTTAATAGGAAGGATCCAACCTTATACATATTCGATTAGGGGAATGTATAAGTTATGGATGTCGGCTGATCAAAATACGAGGTGACCATCTCAGTTTTCAGGAGTGGCAACGCGTCGATGATTTATTTTAGATAAAAATCTGACTCTGATCTATGTGGTTACACGTGAGCATGAGAGATCGTGATCACTTATGTAAATCTGGTGCAGTTCAGCTAGTTTGCTACACCAAAGCTTATAATAAAACCTAGGGATGTGAGTTTTGGACGTGTTCAATTCAGTGACTTAATTTTTACAGATGGGTTTGTACCGAGTTTTCTAAACTCATCAAGACATGGTTTTCTAGTATCCTGAATCACGCTATCGCAGTTATCTCAACATTTTCGTACATTGAGACTGCCGGAGCACAACTGCTCGCGTGATCAAGTCGGAAGATCTCCCTTTAAATTAATGTGCATTAATGTGCACGCACCCTACCTAATTTTATACATTTACGAATATTTGTAACTGAATTATGAATATTTTTAACTGACTCTAAAGCATAAGAAATCTACCCGAGGTCGGCTTAAACGCTAATTTGTAGCGCCTCGTATAGACCTCGTATAGCTCTATTACTCAGCGACTACAACCAGAAGTGCGTAATACGATTGTTAACACTCGTAGGAAGCGTGTCATGTACTAGCAAGGCATGAACAAGCAGGAGGTCGCTGATTGGTTCTAACAAGACTCGATATAATATAGTTTCCTGTCTCGGAAGTGGCTGCAGGTCGATGTACAACTCGTTCGATGCAACAGGGGGTATCGGGGGCGCAGCCCTACCGCCCGGCGGCCTCCGCCCGGGCAATCGCCCCACGGTTCATTATCAAAGTTCACTAGTACGGCGCACACATGAAAATACCAACGACGCTTCGCAGCTCACGTGAACGAATGACCAATTACCAGGACCTACCTCGCCTCTTCACCTACTCGGAAACATGTCACGCTAGTTGGCAGGGGGGAACTGCCGCAGCTCCATTTAAATTGGACTCTAATGTCCGGGGTGTCGAACCGTGCCGATGTTTCACGGAGACTCACGAAGCCCGGGCGGGAGTTTTGACAGCTCGCCCGGAAAATCTGCAAAGCGGATATGCGCCGGTCGAGCGTTGCAAACTTTTTAGTGCATTGCAATAACTAATTTTGAACTTAAAGGCGGCTATTTTAGAGTTTTACGGACATACAATGCAAGATTGCAGACGTGAAATATTTCGCCAAACTATACCGCATGGCTATATGCTTGGGATAACAAAGAAGGGCTCGGTTGAGAGCAATTTTCTGAGCTTTATGAAATTGAATACCTAACTTTTATATAGACTTTACTTTTAGTACAGATTTGCTCTGATATGAAGCCACTTAAGTATGTGTAACAACATACGAGTGTAATATCCACAAACGTAAAATATATACATTTTTTTCCGAAGACACACTCAGTATTGTAGAAAGTGTACTATTTGTAAAATTTTCATACAAGTAAATTAGAGTTCAAACTTTGGACAACTGTTATGTCAATAAATTCAAATATTACGTTAATTTAAAAGTTTCTAAATTTATTATAGTGTGAATTATTGGAAGTTTGCTCGGATAAGAGACAAAAGGTACAACAGATCGGTTGAAAATAGATTACATCGGTTGCCATAACGACCGCCACTTACTCACCCACCGGGATCCGAAGGCACCAGACGACATAGGTTATCTATATTTTACGTAAAGTATTTTGTACGAGTATACTCGTTCAATTAAAAGTCTAAATTGGCGCGTTAAGAAATTTCAACATTGTAACATGCAATGGAAATAAAGTTTGTACTAACTTAGTAGATAAAAGTGAAAAAACCCTGATTATTATTTATTCGTTGCAAACCCAGTAGTTTCCCACTACTGGGCACATCTCTCTGATTTGAGCGAGTTTGGCTTGTAGTTCTGGCGAGTATTGGTAGACTTCACACATCTTTGAGAAATTGTTTTTTTTTTTTTATAGAACTCTCAGGTTTCCTAACGATGTTTTCTTTCACCGAAAAGCATTGATAATTAATTTCTAATACACACATCGTTTTAGGAAAAATCATTGGTGCATGCCTGGGTTTCGCGTTTCGAACCTCGGACCCTCGATCGAGAGGCTGAGTTTCAACCATTAGGCTTTCACTACTCTAGTCCTCAGGGGTGAAATGTAATGAAATGAGATGAAATGTCTTTATTTTGCATAGGCCTACGGCACTTACAAATTGTCAGTTACAATATTTTTTACACTACCGCCGGATAGGAATGGTAGCAACGCATATGTGACCAATCTTACTCGTAGGTAAGACTCTGATTTTTTCTGGAGTTGATTACATATGTGCATGGCCGAATGTGGCCACTAATCATCAGATGGACTGCATGCGTTTGCTACTTTCGTACTATAAAAAAAAACTAAACCATAAACTAAAACTAAAACTATGTATAAACAGGTTGCTTATAATCGAGGCAGTTTTATAACCAAAATTTCGTATGGGCTGTTTGCGGTAAGACTGATTAACCGCTGATGAAGGTTTAATGACCTTGACTATCGTCTAAACTCCTTTTCCTAAAAAAGGAGACACGTGTTTAACACGTGATTTTTCACAAGTGCTTTAACTGCAAGTAGTAAACAGGAAAGGTAATTACTAAATATAGGTAAGACTTTTCCGGTGACTCAGAAACTTCCTGTTTTTATTTGCTTTCCAGGAATTTTTATTATATCTGTCTCAAGACAGTTACATTTTTTTGATTAGGTATTATTGGAAAATATAGCCCTTGATGAGATTTGTAATGCTTGCGATGTGCTCTCAGTGTAGAATGAAGCCTTTCTTCTCGTGAATATTGAAGGACGAGACTAAGGGATAATATTAACATTGATAAAAATAGTAAAAAAAACCCGACTGTGTGAAACAATTTTTTGTTTATGAGAAATCCCGATAAATAAAAATCCCAGACATGGGCAACGTTTTTTGGGTCACTCCCAGACAGAAATCTAAATGGTTAGTGTAGATTCTGTTTTGGGTCTGGGTGTTTGTGTATTCGTCTTTGTGTGTATCCATGGCACCCACGATACAGGAGAAAATCCTAGTGTGGGGCCCTTAGCGTAGAAAGAAAGCATTACCTTAGCTCTCACCAGGTGGCCCGTCGTACCGTATCGTAAAGTTTGAGTATAAAAAAATTGGTGATATAATTGTGTTATCAAAGAATCAAATCAGTGAAAGTTACACCGGGAGATCAGGCAGACGGTGCTCAATCAAATCAGTGGAGTAGCGACGCGTATGTTTTATTGAACAATTTGCTAATTACGATTGGCAGGACAGGGGTTGCAGGCTTTCAGACGGCCAGCGGAACTCAACGATAGTCTTATTTTTTGTTTTTATCACGGTTTTTTGAGGGAAGTGAGATCTAAATTTAAACTTTTGCTTTAGTAGCAAAGCGAGCATGCAGTTTGCCTGATGGTAGGTGGTCACTGCCATCCATGGATATCTGTAAGAAACGTCATATAGAACAAGGGTTACAGAAGTTAATCACAGATGCGTTGCTACTTTCGAGGACTAAGACGGTTTCCTCTTATAAAAGAGCCGGTAAACTCTTATGAGATTACATAAATGAAAATTAATTTACTCCCTTAGCCATGTCTGAAACGATTCTTAATAATAAACATTTAAAAATATTAAAAGAGCGAAGCGAGTCGTGAACTCTGACTATGTAAAGTGTATAAAAAAATACGCTTTCTACACTCATAGCCCCACACTAGGATTTTCAATTTGCTTCATAGATTAGTGCTGGTTACAAGGCGGAGAGACACGTTATAAATTTCTTAGGAGCTTGACTTACGTACAATTTACGATAAAGGTAGCGTAAAATAATCTTAAGAAAGGAAGTACTTACTTTAACTAACGGGGTTAAAACTTTGTCGAGAATGCTAATGACCTTGTCGACAGGTATCAATCAATCTTCAATCTAAACTTTGAGAAACCATGAGCGGCTGCCGACAGACGTGCAAACTTTTTTGATATATATGACTATAGAAATATCGGGCCAGTCTGGCCGCCCCTATGTACCCTTTATTAAAACCGTATGTATAGAGCCTTCAAAGAAGGGGTTCGAGATCATTGGGAGCCTTTGTTTGTGTTTTTCAGTTTTGTGTGTATTTTATATTTTAATTTTATGAAAGTTACACTTTGTTTTTATTCAAACTGATGAAAAAACTTTAAATACAGGTAAAGACACATACATATGTAGATAAAATTAATGTTGCATGGGTACCTACTACCTACGATACGTTATTAATATTAAAATGCGAATGGGTTGTGAGGACGTGTTTGATATTCTTTCATACAATAACTACTGATTTGATTTGGATGAAATTTGGTACATAGAGTACCTGGATTAACACATATGTGTAATACTTTTACAATGGTACATGACGCAAGAGGGCGGTGTCGAGGGAAAAGCTGATATTTATGAGAATGAATGCTATAGCTAATCGTGCTTATTTAACTTTTTATTATGACAATTACTAATTTATATGTAAATTTGAGTTTTACAAATAAATTAAATAAAAATATCTGTTTTTGCTTTTAAAAATAGTCACGGGATGTCTGGCAGTTGTCAAACATCGTGTTCGTGCAAGTAATATGCATAAAAGACAAGATTGCGACAGAAACACCTCATCCCGCTTAGTTTTGTTCGATACTTAAAAGTTCCGACAATGTATAACAGATGGCGCTAAAATAAATAAAGGCAAGCATCGCCACGCCAATATTCAGGTTTACCTGCGCCTAAAAGTATCAAAAATGGCGCGAATACGCATAGATTTACTCAATTGCTAGGTTATATATTGCAGAATTGCATCTATTAGAATGTAATCTGTCCGTCTCTCCCAATTATAATGTTAATAACCCCGGTTTCAGTAACATATTGCTATTCGATGTTGCGTGTAATTCCTGTGCCGTGTATACAAAGCCGAGACGTATTAATACCTGGCGAGCCTATAAGCCTCTACATACATACGCGTCTCGGAAATTGGTTAGTGAAATGCTTAATCGATAAGGACTGATTAAATGTGTGTATGCGGATTTACAAGGGATATGCCTATCATACGCTATTATATTACATCATATCAGACAAAGTTATATAAATCTAAGAGTTTGAGACTTACCATAGGGAGTCGGGGCTAAGGATTACAAGTCAGGAAGAGTCAGGAAGTCAAAAAGGCTGGTCCTGAATATAAAGTTTTAATATTTAGTAAGGTAAAGTTTGAAAAATTAATTACTTTCATATTTTATGTCTATGTCTATTTTTACGATATAAAAACTTATTTTACCCGACTGCGTCTGTAGGAGGCTAATGTGTTAGCCTCCTGCAAATGTATTTCGAGCATTTTTATGTATGTTTGTTTCTTTGATTGTCCGTTTCTTTGGCACGCGCCCAAACAGCTTACCGGATTGTGACGTATTAGATATCATTAGAATATAATTTTTATAATGGCGCCCACGAATAGGGTAGGGAAGGGGGGGATATGACGAATTTTTCATTATCGCGACAATTATCAAATGAAAGCTAGTAAATAGACCATTCTAAAAATGTATATATTATAGTACTTTTACTTGACTATTTTGTCGAAAACATATAAAGCCTTAGATATATTATACGAACAAAAAAGTTGCTTTAAACAGTCGGGTTTTTGCTTTACTATTTTTAATTAACATTATTAGTTACTTGTTTCTAACATTGAAGTAGTAAACGTACATGCAAAACTACCTGATAGTAAAGGCGTTTCTATTTAAAGTCAATCACATTTCCGTTTCTAATTCCGGGGCTAAGATCGTCGCCTCATATGGAAATGTGCGGGCAACCACACCCTTCCATGAATACGCTAGAACTGTTCCACGCTAGAAATAGGTGTAGAGTTGGTATCTATCTGAACGAACCATACTTATCCTACCGCCTTGCAAAACTATTTTTAAATTCTGTTTGTCTTCGCGGGACATTCCAGAAAATTACTGAACGGATGAGAACAGAAATTTTAGATCTAAAAGGCGGTAGAACTAGTGGTTCAACTCTGGAAATACCAGCGCCATTTCAACTTCTGCTTAAAAATAGCACTGTTATGCGTCCTGTTATCTGTTCTGATCGGAAGATTGTGGTAAAGGAGACATACTTATCCGAGTCCGTCAAACTTAGTTGTCAGGAGTTTTTTTTTATAAATACGAACGAGCAAGCAGCCCACCTGAAACGCTAGAAATAGGTGTGTAACAATGCATCTGTGGCTAAACTCTTCTCTAGGGTTGATTACAGACGTCCATGGGCGGCAGAGGCCACTTACCGTCAGGTGTTCGTTTGATGCTTCAGTATAAAAAATGTTTAAAATAAAAGTCTTTGCCAAACGTTGTATTAACTACTCCTATCTTAAAAATCGTACAAATATATTTATTAAATATATAAAATAAAATAAAAATAAAAATACTTTATTGATATACAACTCATAATACTCAAAAATATTTTGGAAAGGTACCTATATTAAAACATCAAGGATTCAAGTCACTTTTTCTTTTAATTTTTTGACAACATAATATTAAGAAAACGACAACGGATAACATATTCCATCTATAAAAACAATAGCTCATCATATTCAGTGTTCATGTTTCTGATTGGGATAATTAAATGGGAAGCGAACAAGCCGGGGAGGCTCGGTGCAGGCAGGTAGGGGGGCGGTAGCCATGGCGACCGCCGGATGCGCCGCCATGCCTCGCCCGCTTGCAACCCTGGATTTTCGGGTGCCCATGGTTTTGTTAAATCCTTAAAACGTCCTCAAGTTTGGAAGGCATAACAATATATTTTTTACCGCAGCAGTTTTCCTGATTTGATCGCAAAATTTTCACATGAGAACTTGTAACCACTTACTATCAGATGGACTGCATGTTCGTTTGCTACTTCAGGCAAATTAAAATAAGTTGTACTCTTGAGTATTTGGGTGTTGGTCAAGAGTTCCATTTTTAACAACTAGCCCTAAAATCATCTATGCTTTGAAGTATTGTTGATATCGTGTAAGAAAAACACCTTTTGTATATAACTGAGACAAAACTGAGACTGAATTCAAAAGGTTACCTAACTTATTAATTTATGTATAATAATTTCATTCTAAATATCTTATCTCATAAATTTCAAAACCTCGACCTTATATTTAGCCCTTATGACCTTAGATCAATTGTTGTTACTTTCAAACTAGTTCTATGATTATCTACTGGTATTGTGGTTTGATAGGGCACTATCAAAACATAGACCAGTATGGTGACGAGCCGCGTGGCGCTGCGGTCACCATACTGGTCTGACCCGCAGAAGGTCCCGGATTCGATCCCCGGCCAGATAGAAATGCGAATGATGAGTTTAGATTTCTGTTCCGGGTCTATTTATGTCCTACCCCCATAAAGACCATGGCCACCCTGGCAATCCGCAGTACGACGCGTACGTAGTATTGCGCGCGTAGCGTAGCGCGCATCTCCGCATTGCTTCATACTCATACCTACTTTCACTACGTATAGTTTTACGCAGTGCATTTCATACACGATTCAACGACAATGTATTTCACATTTAGTGCTATCAAATTTTGCGTGGTGTTTATTTTTTACGCTACTACAATGTACATCTAAATTTATTATTCCAAGTACTAATCTGTTTTGATTAGAATTAATCAGTAGATAACTGCTCTTATAGCTCCTAGAATGTGGTAGAACGTTATGATTTATCTATGAGAGTAATCTCACTGTATTCGAACTTAGTCCTTAGGGGGAATAAAATCTTGATCAAATATCAAAGAGGTTGATCAAAGATGTCCATGGGCGAAAGAGGCCACTTACCGTCAGGTTGACTTCATGCTCCATTGCTACACCTAGATAATATTAAAAAAAGTAATACAATAAATTAAAATATCACAATAATGTTATTCTGAGCACCTAGACTTGAGACGATTGCCTGTTAGATAATTTTGTTGCGCAAGTCTTATACAGCGTCTACGTCTGGGACTTGAACACTAGAGTTATCCTTAATTTACTTATGTTTTTCAATTTATTTTCTCACCAACCTTGCCTTGTTATTTTATATAAGTATATAGAAAGAAACATAGAGTGCCATTTAACATCCCACGGTTTCAAAGAAGAGCCGGCCCACATAGAAATCCTACGCAAATTTTCAAGATTTCCTTGGAAATTATTATATCACGAATAGGTACTTTTGAGTCGATTTTCAATTCAGTACTCTTAGAATGGATTATTTTACGTAACAGCTTGATAAAATTCGTTTTAGTGACATAACGACTATGTACGCCAGGAGAGGTATTGCTTTTTTTTGTGTCAGGGGGCAAACCTTCAAAAAGGTACGTGGAAGCCTTGGGAGATTCCGGGTTATGTGGGATTTGTACCCACTAAAACCCCCTCGGTGGCCTTCCTCAGCGCTTGCAGGGGACTCCGGATTCTCCAATGGAACGCACCGGTACCCTTTAGCGCGGCGCACCTCACGGGCTCATCTCTTGAGGGACGTGTGACTGTCCCCCTACACCTTCCAGTGTCTGTGACGACATGCAGCCACACATGTCGCCGTCATTCTCAGGGTTGCTGGCTGGGTGGTTCGAGCTCCCACTCAAGCTGTCCGCAACCCCAGAAACCCCCTTCTAGTCGCCTCTTACGACAGGCAGGGGATACCATAGCCGTATGCTACTCCCCGTCTACAGGGGACTTCTAGGATTATCTAGTCTAAATTAATGTAAGTAGGTTCTGTTTAGGTAAGCGTGCTAAATCTTAAGATCATCATAACTTACTATCAAATAAGATTAAGGCTAAAGACGAAAATAAAAATATAATGTAGAAATACGTGATACTGTTGCCTCTGGAGTAGAACCCTGAAGGCAGCTACGACCTTTTCAAAAATGTATAGTATTTAATATAAGCAGTAAACATCATAAAAACAAATGATGTAACAGCCTCAGAATCTTTAAAATTCAATAACATAAAACCTATCGAAACTTTTAATGACATATTTGGATAAGTAAAGCAATCTTGTTTGTCATGTTTTTGGCGTGTGCTCGATGATGTACGAAAATAGACCCTATACTTTTCAATCACGGTTCAATATCCAGTGTGACGGATAAACAAATTAATTTCGACAGTGAAAGAGATTCGCTTAACACTACTTTTAATTATTTCGCTTAAATTAAATGAGATTCGTCGTAATGACTCCAGTCGTTAAATAGCCGTAGGTGCATTAAATTATTCGTCGATGCTACTATACTTATAATACCTTCAAATTTTGTTGACAAGTGCTCTGTGCAGAATCAGATTGAATTTGCCTGTCGTTTTTGCTTAAAAATTGGATGTTTTAAATCATTTGCTTAAAAAGTGGATGTTTTAAATCATTGATCGAGGAAGGTTTTTTATTTGAGTTAATGATTTAATTTATTAATGGCGTGATAGTTTCGTTCAACTATGTATTAAGTAACTTCTCATTTATGTACGTACATAAGTTTTTATTTTTATTTTTTAGCAATTGTGTGGTTGCTGTCGGCCTTATTGGCCTTAACAGCTTCACCTGATTTTTATGGCGAGCCTAAAGCTCGAGCCGAGACAAAAAATGGGCTGGAAGGGATGGCTTTGTTCCCCGTTGTCGAGTTCTTCGCCTTTCCTCCTTCGCTAGAGGGAGGGGCGGTTGCGGATCCAGCTATTTCGGTGACCTGGCCATCTGCCTCTGGGTAAATGTGGAATGCGGCTAACCCGAAAGCACTGCCGGAGGACACACGTGTGTAGAATCTAATGTTGTTGGGTTTGTATGGGGGGCGGGGAGTAGGTTTCCCTAGTCAAAGGGCTGAAGTGTTCTTATCATTGGGTTAGTCTAGGACATGTATGGGGCATCTATATAAAGTCGGTACATCCCTGTCAGAAATGTAACGAACTAGATTGACAACAAACTTATCGGAATGGTCTACAGCTGTATCAAAGTAGCTTTTAGAAAGCTGCTTCATGTATTTAGAGATGATGGGTAGGTCAAGATCTTCATGGAGATCTACATTGCGCACGTACAAGGGGCAAACCGTGGTCCTGCGGATAAATCGGTTCTGGAGCTTTTGGTGTCTGTTAATGAGTCTTACATGTGCGAAGACTACGCTGCCGTAAGTCATAATCGGCCTAACACGAGCTTTGTAAAAGTCACTTTATGACGAACGCGACATACTAGATGTAGATGGAACCTCATCTATCATTTCTTCATATGTTTGTCTTACCCTTTCCAACAAGAACCCAACAGCACTAAACTGCTGCTAAAGTACAAATAGTGGCAGTACTGCCGTATCGAAAGAGTTCAAATTATAATATAAACCGGTCTCTTCGGTCGCGTTCCCTTGGAGATCCAGGAGCCCTCATCGCAATACCAGGACGGTCACCAGGGAGGATTTAGTGCGGTAAAAATCCCACAAAACCCGGTGTCGCTCCTACAGCGTCTTTTGAAGGAACACAGAGAACACAAAAAAAAAACAGAAAAAATTACTACTACTTAAGATTAAAATGGCCGCCTCATATATAAGTGAGCCGGCAAGCACATTTTAATTTCGAAACGCAAGAACTGCTTCGAACTAGAAATTGGTGTGAAGGTGATATCTGTCACTAATTGTAACCAATTGTAATCGGCTGCATTTAGTTTTGCCTAGATTTAACTGGTTATACGTGTAACTGCTTATCTAGTTCACGCTTAGATAAAAAATCCAAACGTATATATAATGAACGGTTTGAGTATGCAAGCGCCCAATGTTCAGAGTGATAAATCCGCTACCTAACGTCGGCTTGTGAAAACGTGCAAAGTAGATACGTTACTGACTGCTCAAGGCTCATGCACACATATTACTCTCAACTGAACTTGTACCTACATATATTATTATACATAGTTTGTATTAAAGATTAGGACGATTTTCCGTTTATGTTTACAAATATTATACAATGAGGGTGGAATAAATCTATTATATTTATTTTAACACAGATAGTTTTTTGATCTTCTTTTGTATAATACGGAAGTAGCAAACGAGCAACTGATGGTAAATGGCCACTGTTGCCCATGGACGTCTGTAATCAATCCCATATAAAATCACTCAGTCTTATTTGAAGCTATCCACAGATGCGTTGCTAACCCTAGTAGAGGACTAAGTTAGATTTAGATTGCGCAGAACCGATTAGAATGCTGGTCCATTCTACTACTGCTACTAACTAGGGTGGTCTTATGTCCAGCAGAATACTGTCAAGGGCTGATTGATGGATACATTACACGTTGTTGTAGAGAAAATTGATTTATTTCCTAGCTCTCTGAATAAACACACAAATACCCCTCTGCATGCATTTTATATGGAACAATGTTATATATAGCACATAATTAACCAATTTTGGAGTTTTTATGTTGATTTTTCACAGATATTGAACAGTCGGAGTTTTCTAATCGAATGTGCATCAATTTGTATTATTAGTCTGATCCACTTAATAAATTTAAACGATAGATTGAAGACAATATTTTTGTTACTAACAGTCACCGAACAAAATAAATACTCATTGCGAGTTTTTCCTTACACACGTCAAATGTTTGCTATTTTGCTACTGTGACTGATATGAATTTAGTCGCAAAATCGCATGGTTTTATTTTATGAATATGAAGCAACCCCACGCAAGTAACTCCTCGATAGACTTGGATATACGGGTACGTATCCCGACCGTATCGTATTTCCATCAGGAATAGTTCTTTTGTGCTCTTTGTAAAGAAAAATGCCTATATTCTGAGTTTAGTGCACGTGGCCCTGTATATAAAAATGTTGAGTAAACACTCAGGCTTTGTTACGATTTTTCTTGCAGATATATTTTGAAGATTACTCTTTATTGAATTAAACAAACGAGCGTTGGCGGCGGAAAAACTCTTTGATGGCAAAATATCTTAGATTGAGAGCTCATGCCCAACTGTGGGACGTACGAGAGTTTAAACAATATTTGGACTTTACACACTTTTGAGAACTTTGTTGGTAAATGATCTATAGGCATATATGTTTTATACGGTTTCTTTCTTTGTCGTTTAAGCAAGTTATAATTAATTTCGATAAAGAATGAAACATATGTTTAATAATCAGGGCTGATCTCTGATTTTATAATCTCCACATTCGTTGACGAAGAATTAAAGGATTTCTAAAAGCAAACTACTAGTATATTTATTGGCTTATTGTGTGTACCTGGCCTTATTATTTTATTCAGATAATAATAAATTTGAATCAGAGATCTTTTTTATATATTCTTACTAGCCGACCCGCCCCGACTTCGCACGTGTGCAATGCTGATTAGCATATACGATACAGTACTATGTACATATACTACAGAACGTCTTTATACAACGTTCCCATCTTTTTTAACCGACTTCAAAAAAGGAGGCGGTTCTCAATTCGTCTGTATTTTAGACTCATTTAGAATGTATAAATTTAGGACATCACATTAAAAACCTCTAAAATGATCAGTGATTCCCTAATATATTACACATGTATTATACATATAATTCTTGCTTGAATTACTTTATCTATATAAAAAACACATCAATCGGTTCTATAGTTTTAAAGATCTAAGTATACATAGGGACAGATAAACAGCGCGAAGCTACTTTTTTATAGTATGTAGGGATATTTGCTCTCAGAATGTGTCGGAAAAACATATTAAGATTCATAGGAGGTATAAGAAAAAAGCGTTACTAAACAACAAAACGTTTATTATAGTCATGACGATCGCTCTAACAATATATTTCAGCGATATTACGATATAAAAGCAAAATCGAAGCAATAAAGAGATTTTACAGTGACGCTGAACAAACAGAGTGTAGTAACCACAGTTACATAATATCAACAGTAACTATACTTAAAATAAGGACATATACATACAAATAAAATAATTATTTCCGTCTTTTCTTCCTTTATCTGTGTTTGTAAAAGGTAATTGTTCAAGCTTAACTGATTATGAAAGCGCTGTTATATAATTTACGACGTAAATACGATTTTCGTTATAGTCAGTTTAAGCTGTTACGAACGAACAAATAACAATATAAAATGGAATCAGCGAGTTATTTGGAGTTTTAGAAAACCTATATTGATTTTCTCAACGGCTCAGAGTTTGATAACAATAATTATGAAGCGTTTTCAAGTCGAATGTGGTTGATCTCGCTATTATTTGTACTTGTAATATATTTTTATTTAGAATCTACGTTTCAACGTAACAAGTAAATTAAAGACTGATTTTATAACGACTTATTTTAATGCTTAAGGCAACTCCCAGTTCACTTCGTCGTCATATTTTTCAGATTCTTTGAGCGGCGCGAAGACTGGAATCCTTGCTATGAAACCTGTAAAGGAAAAACACATGTGGTTATAGCATATTTACAGGAGTCTCAAGAAATATTTTTTTACCGCTCGGCACAAGCCAACTCACGGCAACATAAGGCTACCATAACAGCACCACATGAAAAAAAATAAAGAAAAAATATTGTAACAGGCAGGGGATACCGTAGCCCTATTCTGGTCCCGAAACTACAAAGACAACCCCCGTAGGCCTATGCAAAGATTAAGATATTTCATTTCATTTCTTTTAAGATATTTCATTTCATTGCACTAAACCGCCGTAGTAGACCCTAGGACTCAGGCAAGGCGAAGATTTCAGGCTAATTCGAGTAAGATATTTTCAAACAGCTCGGAGTCGTAGATGATTTATCGATATAAAAATTTTGAAGGTGATAGAAATCTTTGTGGTTCGACTGCAGAAACAGTACCACCACACCTATTTTGACCTAATAATAGCAGGTTTAGCGCTGTTGTCCAATGGAGTGAAGAGTGTGGTAAGGGAGACATACTTCTCCGAGGCGTTCCGGCATAGTCCTCAGGCGTAGCACCGCATATTTGGCCAACCTCAGGTAAGAGTCTGATATTATCTAGGGTTGATTAAAGATGTTCATGGGTGTCAATGGCCACTTAGCATCGGGTGGACTGCATGCTTGCTTCCTACTTCCATATATTCCAAGAAATAGGGTTGACAGCTTATCATACCTTTTGAAGTACGAGAGCGCGCTTGCAATTTATTCACTAGGGGTCACCCATAATTTAGTGATTCCATTACAATTGATGGTACA
>DWNE01001532.1:0-21680 GCA_018249875.1 Cecropterus toxeus | reverse complement strand
TCACTTGATTGGATGGTTCGAGCTCCCACTGTTGCCGTCCGCAACCCCGGAAGCCCCCTTTTAGTCGCCTCTTACGACAAGCAGGAAATACCGTAGGCCTATTCTGGTCCCGGTACTACAGGGACAAGTGTGCGTAAGGCCTAAGTCGTCATATTAGTATGTCCGCCTTACTTTCTTAGCAATCCAGCAAGTAATAATGTCTATGTTAAACCGATGTACTGCATCTCAAAACTAACTTCAGTATTGCAAAAACGACACAAATTTGATGTTGTGCGTTAAGAACAGACCAAGTTAATTAACAACTAAACTATATAAATATAAACAATGACCTGTCTGTAGAATTGTGTAATGTCTTAGTTGCATAACGTCATTATTTGATTAACGTAATATGCGTTCTGCAGTGAACTAAATGTTTTATGTAACTGAATCAGTTCTCACGGATGTTCCGGCGAGAATCTGCACGGAATGGTTTATTTGAGCGTGTTTGTGGTCACTAAAGTCTGATTTCTAGGCAAGGAGCTTAACTGACTAAACATTGTTAATGACTATCTGTAGGTATCCCTGTAGGCCTATGCAACATAAAGACATTTTATTTCGCTTCATTTCATTTTATATTTAGACTCCCTGTGCCATGCTGTTTCACCCGCGTTTATTAGAGAACAATCTATTACAAACAAACAAACAAAGCGTGATGTTATATAGCCTAAAGTCTTCCACAATAAATTTACTATTCAATACAGAAATATTTTTTCAATTGCATCCAGTAGTTCCTGAGATGAGCGCATTAAACCAAACAAACTCTACTACTTTATAACTGATGAATTAATATGTTTTATTTGGAGCAGTGATAGCCAAATGGATGAAATACGGCCTTACAAACAAGGGTCCAAGGTTCGAATACCAGGCTCGCACTGCAAATTTTCGTAAATTATGAGCGTATTATATATTTTATTTTTTACGGTGAAAGAAAAGATCCTGAGGAAACCTACACAACGAAAAGTTGTCAAAGGTTTGTAAAGTCTACTAATTCGCACTTGGCCAGCGCGGTGGACTATCGCCTGAAACTCTCCATCTGAGAGAAGACCCATGCCCAGCAGTGGGACATAAATGGGTTGACGACAATGGTTTATTTAAAGTTAGTAACCACGTAGACAATATTTATTTACAAGGTTTGTAAAGATCATATTTAATCAAATAATTAAATTAATAATTATAATTTCAACTTAATATGCAAGATCGCAAGCCAAATAACATAGATTCTTAGGGTATATTTGAGTATTAGTACCACTTGAAAATCATCCTTTCATCAGCCCTTAATAGTCCACTGCTGGACTTAGGCCTCCCCTAATGAGCACCACTCCAACCGGTGAACTGTCTAAATTCAGCGGTTTCTTCAAATCACCGCTATTTCTTCAAATCCATACTCCTCCAAACTCCTTTTGCTCACACATGATCGCCATTCGAGGAACCTTATACCCCACCGGTTATCAGTCTGACCAAAGTATGAAATCAAGATACTATAATTAACTCTATATTTAAATCAACACCACCACGCGTAAAAACGGTTTCACGAAGTAAAAGAATTTTATAATAAAGCCACGGTCAGCTGCGTTGGCGATATCCGGAAATAAATAATAATAAAAAATAACAGTTTCTACATTCATAGCCCAACACTAGGATATACTTGTATCATAAGTATACAGACAAATAGACATTAAGATGTCACCCTGGCCGGGGATTGAACCCGGAACACAATGGATGTCAGACCGATGACCGCTCCACCACGCGGGTCGTCAAATTGAAATTAATTCGAATAATTCTTACGAAGGTAGGTTTCAAGGATTCGAACCCCAGATCTCTACATAAGACATTAAATTTTACCTCTCACTTACGCTTAAAAAACATAAATTAAGAGATTAGACAAGAGATTCAAACGTAAATATTACACCGCAAACATTACACTAACAATCGTAATAAAATACGATTACTTGCACTGACACAGTGATACAAAAACTGAAATTGACCGTGTTGCAACCATAATATAAAAACTCAGTCTGTCTGTTTATGTAACAGTAATAAAACTTTCGTCCCGGCTCGTACATGTCGTAGTACAACTGTGAAATACGCTATTTTACGACATGCCTAGCGTTTATTTAAAACTCTTATATTTTACGGTTCGATCCGATCGAAACGAAATATCGGCTATATTTATTAACTCTTTTCATTGCGCAATTTTTTGTACTATTCAAGTTATCTAATGTTATTAGTCATTCATGTTTAAACTAAAAAGTTAAGATAGCACTAAATAGATATTAATTTCAATTTGAAGGTCTTTGCGATACAGATACCTGCAACAAGATCTTTCAAACGATAACACTTAAAACGATAAACAAAAGGCAAAGTAGTGCTAGCATTTAAGTAGCCCTGATCTAACAGGCCTTAAGGGATCGTCACAGTGTGAATTTTTTTAAAAATCGATTTTTTTTTTATTGCATTTTCGGATAGTGTAGAGTGTTAAAAACATTCTCTCAAATTTTTCAAGCGAAATCCAAATTATTACGGTCGCTACAGCGTTTATTGTAGAAAAGGGACGGGGCGGGGACCGGAGCGGGAAACGGAGCGAGACATCTGCCTCGTTCGTCGCTCCGCCCGACCGTTATACCTTTTGTTTGTTTTTCTACCTGCGTAACCTTTCCTAGGTATTTCCTATAACTTTCCAGTATAGACTTGTCGAGCATTTCAGTTCGTTTTCGACATTTACTAAGGATAGACACACGAGTGAAACTCCCGAGAAAGAAAATATCGAGAAACATGGACAGAAAAGGCGTAAGAGGCACGAATCCACGACGCGATAGAAAAAGACCCGCAAAGTTCAAGGGAACAAATCGACATTCTATTGAGACCGATACTTCATTTGCAAGTACTTCGGCGGCGAAAATAGCGAGAAAGAGTCCGGAGTTTGAGGTCAGAATCGATCAAACATTCAGCTACGTTTTCATTGAATTTTTCTTGGTTTTCGGCGCTCTGCAACAACTCCTCAAGTGCAAAAAGTGTGATAGTGACACTAAAGTTGTTAACAAATCTTTCGGAATATTATGGCTTAGCAGTTCGTCGAAACTCCGATTCCGTTGAGAACATGAGGAACGCAATATGGGCGACGTTTTATCACAAAAGCTCAACTGATGAGAATCCCCAGCATCAGTATTGTCCTTCGGGAGGAGATTCGTGGTGCGAATGGCGCAAAGCTGAGGCCAATGGATCTCAGGAAGAATATTCTCATCCACCAGCGCTCGATGACGATGTCCAAGAGGTTTTGAAGCCAATTTACGAAGATTTGACCACCGACGATTTGTTAGAGCGATGCACGGGCGCAAACACTCAAAACAACAATGAGAGTTTCAATCATTGCGTGTGGCAAGTCGCTCCCAAACATATATTCTGTGGGAAGCAAATCATAGAAATCGCGACGTACTGTGCAGCCTGTATGTTCAACGAAGGGTTTGATCCCATTTTGAAAATGCTGGAGACAATGGGGTGCACTATAGGGCCGATAGCTGCAGACTTCGCTGCAAAATATAAGGCGGAGCGCATCAAACTTGCAGAACGCCGAAGCTCTCTGGAGAGCAAAGAAGCCAGGACAGCTCGTCGAAACGAAATTTCAGCCGAAAATGAGCAGTTCGAGGAAGCAGAAGGAATATTGTATGGACCTGGCATCGCCGATTGATCGTAAGTAAATGATTTATCTAAAATTTTCTAATTTCAATCTTTGAACGCGTTTTTCTCGGAATGGTGTTTTTCAAAACGGTTTCCATTCTCAAAGGAAGAGTTTTGAAGATATCCAGTTCCAATTTAGAGAGTACATTTTTAACGTCATTCTCTATCGCGCTATGGAAGCTTTTTTTTTTTTTTGAAATTTTCCTTTTTTTTTTAACAAAAACCTGTCGAAAAAAAGAGCTAAATTCGATACTTTTTGTTCAAACCGCCGCCATTTTGTCAAATTTAAAAAAAAAAAAAAAAAGTTCCATAGCACGATAGCGACTTTCCTACAGATTCATAATCTTTTTGAAATTTTTGTTTCAGATAAAAATTGCGGCCGCCATTGTGGAAACCATTCTGTACCTTTTTTTTTCACGTGTAATTTCAGTAATTTATTTCCCTATTATGTACTCTATAAATAAACATGAAAAAATTATTTTGTATACCTAATGAGTGTATTTATTTATAAAAAAAAACCGGACCGATTAGTTCATTTCAACAGATATAAAAAAAATCACGAAAATCAGTGATTTTCCGGACGGTCACACTGAGACGATCCCTTAAGAAAAAAAATTGTAGACCCTGAATTTCTCTAGAATAGGACCTGTGATTTGTGTTAGCCGTGCGCCATTAGCAGACACTGATTGGTAAAGCTATTAGGCGTTTTTCAAAAAACCATATTATACAATGACTGCAACAAAACATTACTTAGAATGACCAGCAATGAATTCAAAGAGATGAGCAATAAATAAACTGGATATGACAGAGCGCTTAGATTTATTTACGGTCATCTGAACGAGACCGGTTTGATACAAATTACGAGTACTCTTCGGAAGAGTATGAAATATTTGTGAAATTAAAACGCTCAGACTTACGTTTAATTCGTGAAGTGAAAGTACTTTTGATAGTTTCTGAAAGTAAATAATGTGATTAATTATGATTACATTAAAATGTATAGCCATTTTTAATCTATGTTGTTCATTAAAGAACATCGCTTCCTTACATGTTCGATTAATAAATGTCGCAAATATTTCCTTGTCTTGTGCATGCGGAACAAGTTGTAATAATCTAAACCAATGCGATGGAAGATACAGGAAGTTGTTATGTATTATTTATTTTTGTAAAATGATAAATAACGATATTTTTGACTAGAGGTACCAAAATGGAAGATCTATTAGGTTGTATTTTTTATAATTTTGTATGTAATTCACCTGGTTATACGTATCTTCATATAGAACAGATGTTTTATATGAAGCCAACCACACCCTTCCAGCGAAACACGAGAACTGCTTAACGTTAGAAATACGCGTGGCGGTAACTTAGAGGTAGTACCATAATCGTTGAAGAACTTTGCATACCGTGTCATTTTATTATGTTTTTAAGGCTTATATTATCCTCCAGTTGGACAAGTCTCCTTAAATGCCTCCACTGTACTCAATTCTGTTTAAAAGCTTGTTTATATTTTAAATACTTGGCATCTGACATTACATTCAATCTCCGTACCACCTCTGCTCTGATGCCGCCGAGTTTAGGTATCTATTGTGTGACGATTCTAGCTTATCTACTTATTTGTGAAAAATATTATCATACGATAACCACGTTAACTTTGGCATCAGAATGCCTAGTTACCTCATTGTCATTTTTAAAAATTACCTAGCCTATATCACTCTTCAAACTGAGACGATTCTAATGACATGTCATACGTCACAGTCCGTCCAGCCGTATGGGCTGCGACGCGTGCCCAAGAAATGGACATACATACAAACAAACAAACATACATACATACGCTCGAAAAACATTACCCTCCTTGTAACTCTATCGGGTAATTATTGAGTAAACCGTCCAATCGTTAATAGCAAAACATTAGCATCCACGTGACCGGGCCATTGAAATGAGTTATTCGTTTTTATACGTTTTTTTGTAATCTCCAAGTTGGCCACTTCCAGTTAAATTACGTTTCCGCTTAAACAGTTATTCAATACCGCAATTAATGGTCAAACAAAATACAAGATTAGCGTTATGCAATATCAAGTTTGAGTCTTACCATTCACTTTGTATAATGACTATCAAAAAACTAATTAACTCCCATTTTAATATCGTGTTAATAGTTTTCGTGGATATAAAATCAGTGGTAAAGGTCAGTAAATATGTTAATAAGGTTTGTAATAGATATAATCAATAGATAAGTAATTGCAATATAAACGAATTTTGTAGGTTTATTACTTTACATGTAAAGTCAGGCGGTAGAACCAATGTAGTTCCACCGGGGAAGTGCCACCGCCACACCTATTTCTAGCGTGAAGCAGTTCTTGCGTTTCGGAAGAAGGGTGTGATTGCCGGCTTACTTTTATATGAGGCGACCATCTCAGTTTTCGGCAGTAGCAACGCATCTGTGATAGACTTCATATAGAACATCTGTTTTATATAAAGTTGTTTACAAAAGTCCACGGCCGGCAGTAACCACTTACCATCAGGTGGGCTGTTTGCTCGTTTGCTGCTTCACATTTATGAAAAAAACTTAATTTCCACTAAAGATGTAAAGATTCAAAATATAGATAACCTGAATAATATGAAGATTTGTGTTAGTTAATATAACAACTGTGGTAACTATGCAAATGGTATAAAATTAGCATAGAATAATTTCTAGATATATTGGCACTATTATTACTAAGTTCTATACAAGTTATAACAGACAATATTTACCTACTATTGTACGTTTATAGAGTATCAGTATTCGTTCAGATTAGAAGAGGGCCCAGCTTGTCCTAACCTCGCGAATAAAATAGCTATATAGGATAAATAGATTATAGACGTCTTTGAAAATATTATTACGCATATACATAGATTTCTGATCGGTTTTGGGGTTTGAGGAGTTGCTCGTCCACTGATACTTCTCGCAACGAAATCGCCTTATAAAATCGGGGTAGAAATGTTTCAAACCTAATTAAAAATAACGATCAAATTACTGGGTTATATTTACAATCAAAATGTGTTGACCCTTGACAATAATTTTACAGTATACAAAATACGAAAGAAGATCATATTAACACAAGTACTGCCATTACTGTTTTAATTCAAAATATGACACGCTTCAATTGGTCGATGTGGACGTAGCCGATTTTGATACTGAATTTTATTCTATGACCAGGTTTTGACTTAGAGTATCTATTAACTGCGCCATGTTTGCTACCAAACGTGTTTTTGTGGTAAAATGTATTAAAAAATCAAAACGTTGTCATTAAAAAACCGTTATTAATTTTTTGTGGATATAACCGTTTTTATTCTATACCCCTTCAATATGTCTCTAAAAATAAATTATATAGTTTAAACTCATTTCAACAAATTAAGCTTGGACGCAGACGTGTCCTACGCAATTTGGTTTAGAAAACAAAGCTACACACTTCGCCATAATGCAGATAATCTAGTCTACCGGCAGCTAGTGATGTGAAGCGATGGTAGATAAGCGTGTCGAAACGCACTGCCAACAATGGTGCAACGAGCTAATACGGCAATTTCCCGAACCCGCCATTATCGTTGCGCAATGTCGTTGTGAGCTATGGTCGCCTGCCTGTGTGTAATTGGATTATGCTATGCTTTTGAGTCTCAACGACCTAGTAACAGAACAGGGTGAATCATACTATTACAGGAAAAGCGTACATCGATACATTAGATAATACTAAGTATTAAATAATATAAAATGGGCGCATAGATTAGCGCTAGTCTTGATCGCAAAGATCGTCATTACTTTGCGCAATATCGTTGTGAGCTATTATCGACCGAAAGGTGTGCTTAGTTTATGCTATGCTTTTGCGTTATGACCTTTTAACAGGACATGGGGCGAAGCCTAATGTTACAGGAAAATGCACAAAAATCTCTGATTATGCAATACTTAGTAACCAAAAAATATAAAAAAGACGTTAAGATTAGCACTAAACTAGATCGTCATTAATTTGCGCAATATCGTTGTGAGCTAAGGTCGCCTGATTATATGTAATTAGATTACGCTTGTGTGTTTATTGACCTGTAAAAAGGACATGGAGTAAACCATATTCTACCATAAAAAGCGCACATCAATCTCTAGTTATGCTATACTAAGTATTAAATAATATTAAGAAGGGCGAATAGATAAGTCCCAGACTGGATCGTCATTATATTGCGCAATGTCATTGTGAGCTATGATCACTTGCTTGTGCGTAATTAGATTATCCTATGCTTGTGCGTCTCAGTGACCTGATAACTGGACCTGGTAATAATTAAACCAATTTGTTCCTGGTAAAGCACACATCAATATATATTTATGCAATACTAAGTATTAAATAAAATGAAGAATGGCACATAGATAAGTCCTAGACTGGATCGTCATTACATTGCGCAATGTCGTTGTGAGCTATGATCGCCTGCTTGTGTATAATTAGATTATGCTACGATTGTGCGCTCAATGACTTGCTAATAGGACATGTGGTGATTCATTTCGTTACAGGCTCTTATTATGCAGTATTTAATAATATAAGGAACAACGCAAAGATTAGTCCTGGACACGATCGTCATTACGTTGCCAAATATTGTAGTGAGCTACAGTCACATGCTTTGATGTAATTAGATTATGCTACGATTGTGCGCTCAATGACTTGGTAACAGGACATGGAGTGACCCACTTTGTCACAAGCTCTTATTATGCGATACTAAGTATTAAATAATATAAAAAGATAAGCGCTAGACTGTGACTGGCTAGTTGTGAGCTATGATCGTCTGCTTTTTGTAATAAGATTAGGCTATGCTTATGCATCTAATTGACCTGTTTGCAGAACTCTTAGTGAATCATACATATGACAGGAATAGCACACGTTAATATGTTCTTAAACAATACTAAATATTAAATTATATATCATGCATGCTTGTTGAGGACGTCTTCGGCTATCCTACGGCTAAATTAACTTAAGGCCTATCGCGGTAAGGTTTTTCGGAAAGTAATATAAAGATGGACGCGTAAATAGAGTGGTAGACTGAACCATTACCAATTTATGAAGTAAAGCTACATTCTTTTTCATTTTTATTTTTAAATTGTTCAACCGAGGAGGTATTTACCCGTACTTTTAGAGAGAAACAGTTGTTTCGTTTCGGTGGAAGAGTGTGGTTGCCGGCTTATTTTCATAGGCGACCTTAAAATTTAGTTTTTAGTCTTAATCTTTGAAAATGAAAACGCACCTGTAATTTCTATTATATTAACTATTCTAATGTGAAATATTCATAGAAAGCGTTTCATTTATTTGGAGCTCAAATTAAAAATCTAGACAAAAAATAACAAACCGTTTTATTATCCTCTAAATGAATCTATTTAGATCACGGTACTTTATATATGTTATTATAATATATATTCAACCTTCTACGGATACTCAATTTGTTTATATTTCTAGATATGTTACAAGTATGTGAAACAGATACTAGTTAATACTTTACAATAAATCACGGTAGTAAATCATAACCAATTATACCATCCTCAAAAATCAAATTATAAATAATTACCACTTACTTTTAAGTACTAACAACAAACGTAAATGATTGATTACAGTAATTACCAAAGCATTATTACATGGATATAAATATAAACATGCCGATGGGCATTACGAAGGTACTTGAAGAATATGAATAAATAATCAATTAATTTTGTTAAACATAGAATAAACTACATGTTTTCACGCAGCTCCGCTCGCTTAGATGACGTTTATAACAATTAATAGTAACGTCGTTAAAAACATTAAAACAGAAAACCCGACTGCTTAAAACGAAATTTTTGTGCATAATGATATATATATTTAATTTACCGCTTATATAAGTTTTTGTAAAAATAGTCAAGTAAAAGTATTATAATATATACAGTCTTACATTAGTCTATTTACTAGCTTTCATTTGATACCCATATCGTCGTAATAGTAACTGCCCCCCCCTCCCCTTTCCTCTATTTCCAGACGCCATTTTTTAAAACTATAGCCTATATCGCTTTCCAAACTGAAACGATTCTAATGATAAGTCATACATCACAATCCAAATGCAAAAGAAAAGGACATGCATAAAAACAAAAAAACATACATATACATACAAACACACGCTCGAAAAACATTACCCTCCACCTGATGCAGTGGGGTAAAAAGTATCCTATGTATTATGTTAATTAAGAACATAATCTGTTTTCCATTTTTTTTTGCATTTGCAAACCCATCATCCCCACAATCTTTCGCCTTTACAATATTTTATCAATTAGTGTAAAATGTTATATGGAAGAAGTATGTCTAGCTGACTACCTGATAGTAAGTGGCCACCACCCATGGGCATTTGTAACCAACCCCCGATAAGAGCAGAGTCTTGTACTGCATTTTTCTTCTTGTTCTGCATCTGTTTGTCAGTTTCTGGTCGATCTTCATCCAACTGGTCGCCGAACCTGAAAAAGAAAGAGTAATTAAACATCTCATTTTGCATTTCAAATTACGTAAATTGAAAATCTTAATATCCGTTTATCTCCGTCGTCCGAGGTTCTACAGAGCTGTTTCTTATACCAATAGCTAGGTCTCGTTGATACCTATCAGTTGATACCGGTATCATTCCATAAATTTCCGTCCAGTAAAATGATCAGATTTTACCTGGACTTTTACTATTTCACTTTCAGCCGGACATTTCTATCTTACTTTCAACAAGAAGTATAAACTCAAAACCGAAACGAACTCTAAGGTCAATCAAAAACCACAGAATCTCAAGTATGACATTTGACTGACATTTATGTTTGTTATTATCCGAATTAAAGAGCTCACGTACACCGTAATTGCAAGATACTTTTTGCTAGTGGCCTCTGCAAGATGATATTTTGAATCACGAAGATGTGCAATTACATGAAATCATTGTTTCCTAGTAACATTATAAAGTTGAAGATATTGTTTAAACACACTAATCTTTGGTAATGCCAGTCAACAGAAACATATATTTTTACGTGGGATATGTGTTTGAGAACGGATATGGCGTAGGGACGTAAGCTTAAATATTAAGCTTACGTCCGTACGAAATTTTTTTAGGGTTCTGTACTCAAAAGGAAAGAACGGAACCCTATTACTAAGTCTCTATCCGTCTGCTTGTCTGACGGTCTGTTTGTCACTTTGGGTACGGAAACCTAAAACCGACTAGGTTGGCCACGTGCACCAATCCAGCAATATCAAGGTACCAGTGTGTGAAGATATGCGTAGTGGTCACCATACCGTTCTTCTTGCAGTGGGTTCCAGGTTCGTTTCCCGCCCAGACAAATATCTGAATAATGAGTTTAGATTTCTTTTCTGAATCTAGGTGTGTGTGTATTCGCCTTTTTTGTGCCCTGTTTTCACATTGAAGGATCAAGCGAGCAGCAGTCCGTGTCCATGGACATCTTTGAGCAACTTCCTATAGAAAAAAAGGTTCTATCTGAAGTCGATCACAAAGGCGTTGCTACTCCCGAGGACTGAGATGGTGTCCTCATATATAAGTAAACCGGCAACCACACCCTTCTATCAAATGCAAGAACTGCTTTACGCTAAAAATAGGTGTGGCGGTGGTTAATCCCCGTTCTGACAACACTGATTCTACCACCTGTCTTGTTACCATCCTAGTATGCCTGTGAGAGTAAAAGCGAAAGCGTTATATACATTCTGATATCATTACAACCGAAAAACGATTTTTTTTTTCGTTTTTAATGATGTCTTTGGATTTTTTCGTAATGATAAATTAATTGAAAAGCTTTATGAATTGAGTCACAATACGTCACCTTATATACCGTACTAGCCGTGCAACACAGTTTCACCCGCGTTTATTAAAGAAGTTGTATTGCCATATACAACATAGCGTGATTTTATATAGCCTAAAGCCTTGTACGTTAAATTTACTATTTAACACAAAAATATTTTTTCAATTCGAGCCAGTAGTTTCTGAGATTAGCGCGTACAATCAAACAAACTCTACTGCTTTATAATATTAATTATAGATTGATAACGGCTCGGTCACTGATCCGTGTAATATCTGAGTCACAGTTTTATCAACACACACATGACACTGCTTTGTTATATCAGTTGATGTCACTTTACGGACACTGTTTTCATTCAACATTCCATGGGTGAGCTGAATATAAGGTTATGACAGGTACTTTTATAATATAGTAGGAGCAAGTAGTGTGGTTGCTAGCTCACTTATATATGAGGCGACCATCTCAGTCGTCTGGAGTAGCAATGCACCTGTGATCGACTGCACATAGAATCCCTGTTCTATATGAAGTTGCTTACAGATATCCATTGGCGGCACTAATCACTTCCCATCAGGTGTATTGCATGCTCGTTTGCTACTTCATTCTTATAAAAAAGCAATCGAGCCGTTTACTTCTTTCCATCAGCCTTTCGAGGTCCACTGCTTGACATAGACCCCGAAACGGCGCCACTCCAACCAGTCATGTGCCTCCTGAATCCGACGGTTTCCCGCTGTCTTCTTCAGGTCATCGGTCTACCTGGTCGGGGGTGACCTGTGCACTTTTTTGGTAAACATGATCACCACAGATTTAATTCGCAAGTGGTAATTAACCATTTATATCCATTGAAAGTATTGGGTATTGACCCCTTGCTAATTGCTTACTAATCGGATCTACGTACATTTCTTTACATCTATGATTATTGATACTGAGTTCTTAATCATCTCCGGGAAACATTACAAAATTATATAAGACCTAAATGTATCATTTTCTTAAATCATTGAAGGAATAAAACTAGTTATGAAATTAAATGAAATGTCTGTATTTTGCAGACCTACGGGCGCGATTACAAATTGTAGGTTACAATACGTTTTCTTACACTGCCCGCGAATCGGAACACGACGTCTACTGAGAACATCCGGCAAGAAAATCACCGGGTTTGTCTTTTTTAAGGTTCCGTACCCAAACGGTAAAACGGGACCCTATTACTAAGACTCCGCTGTCAGTCCGTCTGTCTGTCTCCAGGCTGTATCTCATAAACCGTGATAGCTAGAAAGCTGAAATTTTCACAAATGATGTATTTCCGTTGCCGCTATAACAACAAATACTAAAAATTAAAAATATATATATATTAAGGTGGGTCCCCATACAATAAACGTGTTTTTGCTCAATATTGTTGATAATGGTGCGGAACCCTTCGTGCGCGAGTCCGACTCGCACTTGACCGATTTTTCTTTGTATAACTTTGCTTAGCTTTATACCCACTGTTTTCACATGGGTAATAAAACCTATCCTACGTTCGACTAAACTAGAGGCTTGTTTAGCAATATACGTTACACTTTGACATTGAACTTATAAATGTATTATTGTATTGTTAAGTCACAAGCGGTATTGTCTCCTAGTTAAAAATGTATATATTTAGAACATAATTATTTTGCAACCTGTACAAAAACCTCAACATTTTCCAGTAGCTTTTTCTTTAGAAACAACAGAATTTAAAATGAATTTATAATCTGTTTGAATTCCATTTTAATTACTTACGCTCTATCTGGGTTACCCGCATAATGTGTATGCATATTTAGTCTATCTTGATAATCTCGTGTGCCTGTATAAATACATTTACACTATGCGATATTTAACACGCGATGTATTATTACCATAATTACTAAACGAAAACTTTTTACGATATTTTTTTTTATTCGCAACTAAATATATTAGGACGTAATTTACTACAATGTAATAATCAGACTTTCTATGGCAATTAAATTATTTAAATGTAATACGTTAAAATTCTTATAAATTCCACTGTCATTTTTTTTACAAATAATTATTATATCCAAAAGTACTTAAATATACATGTAGATGTTTCTCATAAATATAATTGTAAATATGTCAACAGCGTTCAGAGACTTTTGTTGAAATTTGTTACAAATTACAGCGAGCGTGGCGGTATTATGTTTATGTTTCCTCAAAACAATAATTATTTATGTTCTCTTCCATAATTGCAGACTATATTACAAGTTTTAGCCGAAAATAAAGACGATAACGTGCAATGTATCGATGAAAACATAAACAATGTTTGAGTAAACGTAATTAAGGGTATTAAGGATACACGAGTACGTAATATTTGTGACAATTATTTTAACGCCATTTGCAGCACACAGCGATTGAAAAAATGAAATGAAAAGTCTTTAGTTTCCGACAAGAAACTCAGCTGGTTAGTCTTTTTTGTTTGTATAATATATTTCTTTTTATTTTTAACAATTTGTTGTTTTTCAAACAATTTGTTAAACCATTGGCGCTTGAAACGCATTTTTCGTGGCCCTCGGGCTATTGTATCGTGACGAAGTCGCATCGTGAGACGTGAACCGGACTTAATTGTTGTAAGCTTTTACTTTTTGTTTCATGTTACGCATTGTTACGTGACTAAATGTATTGCATAAGAACAATTGAGCACTTATAAGGACAATTTATGGTATCTCCTCTAGACTAAATATAGAGTGGTTAAAACTAATTCGTTGCCGTGGGTCATTTTCTTAAATAGAAATAGCAAACGATCGCCGCTCTACTTTGTCCTTTATTTCTTACAACACTTTTTGAGTTTAAGTAGAAGGGTGGGGATAACCCCTAACTTACAAGAACTTACAAGAATTTACAAGAACCTTATCTTAAGATCGGTGGCGCATCTGTGATCGGCTTGTTGTTCAAAAATTGAATTGGTTACGATTGTCCGTGGTAATTTCTAACAGCAGTTTTTTAATATTTCGGTGAAGGGGCGTGGATGCCGGCTTACTTACATAAGAGGCGATCACCTTATCTAAAGATGATATTGGATCGACTTCGAGAACCCCTGTGTTCAAAAATTGAGTTGGTTTCGATTTCCAAGAATGGTAATGACGCATAATCAGGTTGACTTCATTGTCTGTTGTTACTTCTATGTCATAAAAAAGCTTTTGTACAAAGGTCAGAAATCTTAAAAGTGAAGCAACAACAGTTATTAGTTACTATGCTATTCTCGCGGCTCATCCCGCGTCGTTACGACTACTAACATAATGAGCCTCCTATATCTTAATCTAGATTATAAACTACCTGTGTGCCAAATTTCAGCAAAATCCGACCACTAGTTTTTGCGTAAAAGAGTACTTGTTACTCTTTTACGCAAAAGCTAGTGGTCGGATTCTCCTAGATCTCCTAGATCCTAGTTACACATCCTCACAAACTTTCGTATCTATACTTCTATACGAACATTACAAAGTAGTAGAGTTTGTTTGGTTGTACGCGCTAATCTCAGGAACTACTGGTTCGAATTGAATTTTTTTTTTTGAATAGTAAATCTATTGAGGAAGGCTTTAGGCTATATGACATCACGCTGTGTTTGTTTGTTTTTAATAGATTGTTCTCTAATTAACGCGGGCGAAACTGCGTGGCACAGCTAGTACATAACGTTAGTAAGATAATCATGAGGTCACTTTTGCTTCGTTCCGTTGCTAAACTCAATTATGCAAGGGTAATTATCTATTGTTACTTGCACATTTTTGAGGCCGTAATGGATATGTAACGCTGTATGCTGGAAGCTGTAAAGTATTTGCTGCTAGATCATCGCGAATTTTACGAGGTGTTACGCAAACCACATATCTTCATACGGATTTATTGTTATATATAAGTAGGTCATGCACATACTATTTTTATTGTTGTTATTGGAGTTCGTTGGATTTGTGTAAAGATTAATAATATTTCTTTAACAAGTAGTGCGATAATCTATATAGGAGATGCGCTGTATAATGATTAACCGACCGCGTCAGGAGGGTACCGTTTTTCGAGCATATGTATGTATGTATGTACGTATGTATGTAAGTATGTATATATGTTTTTATGTTAGTTTGACATAGGCTATATATTTTTAATAGTGTCTGGAAATAGAGGAAAACTAAAAAAAAACATCAAATGAAATATATATCATTATGGACAAAAAATTCGTTTTAAGCAGTCGGGTTGTTTGTTTTAATGTTTGTCGCGATGTAACTAGTTTTTATTAATTAGAAGTAAGGTAGCAAATGATGCATACATTCCACCTAATATGTAAACACCGGTGCCCATGGATATCTGATAATAACTTCATAAAAAATCCGAAATCAATCACAGATGCGTTACTACTTCCGAAGACCAAGATGGTCATCTCATATTAAGCCATCTTCCAAACTCTTTCAACGAAACCCAAGAATTTCAAAATTGGTGTGGCGGTGGTACCTTCCCGGTCGAAGCCTGCTGTTTCTACTACTTTACAATAATCCAATTGCATTTTTGTACCTTAATACAAAATGTTATATATAATACAAGTCACAAAAACCACTCGATGGGGTGACCATAAATAATAGTCATGATACACAACCAGTAATGCGTGTATCACGCTGACTTATTTATAAATATTATATGCTGTACTAATTTAATCCTTATACGAGATACAATTTCAGCACATTCGCTGAAATTTCCAGAGACTTTCGTGGCCTTCTCAGATCGAAAACATACAATTTTTAAACACTCTACGCTGGCTCTTATTGTGAAACGAAACGGTAATTATATAATACAAGTTACGGATGTAACAGTACTGGGTAAGCCAGAAATAAACCTTAACCTATTTAATTATGTACTATACATTAAAATCCATATAGTCGAAACTGTTTCTGGAAAAAAATCTTCATTATCATAATAACGATTCCATACAACTATAGTGAATGGTTTGAACTCAAAGACAAAGACGTAGATAAATTTAATAACAGTACCCAAACATCCTAGCTCAGTACAAAAATAATAGTTTATATGATAGGAATAGGTATAAGGAATTGAAGCCAAAAACGTAAGCATATCGAATCGGTAAATAATCGGGAATAATTGGACTATTGCGCCAATTTTTTGGTAGGTATCAGATGTTTTTGGCTCCTGACTCTAAATACTATAACTTAGTTATTTAAAACAGCTGTAAATAATACTTTGTTCTTACAGACCTAGGTCATTCTCAGTACCTACAATTTGCGTAATAAAACCCAAACGACCTTTTGTCTTTCCTACTTATCTGAACATAATTTGTATCCAACATACATTCCAATAGCTTCGCGACAAAGTATTTCCAATTCATCCGTCTTAAGGCACATTTCTACAAAATCAGGTCTTGCCCAGAAGCCTGGATCGTGTCTAGAAACGCCACGTAACTTTCCAAACCCGTTTGCTAAATCGAACCATTTCTAGATAGACGAGGTTGCGATCGGCTAAAGCTGTTTGCATTGCGGATACCATAAGTTTCGTAAATTATTTCTTGCGTAGAAATACCTGGCTTGTTAAGTGAAGGCAGTTTAGGATACCTGCTACTTAATCCAAACAGGAATTGTTGCTGGTTTGGGTAGGGTCTGATGTATTTCTAAGGGGATTTTTCTTCTATGAGTTAGGTAATATTGAAGTACCTTAATTTACCAAAGGTACCTTAATTTTCCAAAGAAATACCTTAATTTTCCAAAGGTAAGGTTCCAATTGTTAGAAGTTATCAGTTCATTTGGAGCAATTATTGACTGTGGACGGCATTCTCGTATGGTACTTTAGTTTTAAATTATCGAGTAATGATTTTTGTTTAGTAGTGCTGTTGCTGTTACTAACTCCCGGAATCCTCGATTAAAAAATAAGATTCTAACTTCCTTCCTTCTATCACCCTTAAAAACTTGTATGAATGACATAACACCGTTCACAGGAAACATTCTAGCACTTTTGAGTCTACTACAATGTTGACAAGATTTTTCAAAAGCTTACCTACTGAGCTTAAAAGCCACTTTCTCAATAGTTTCAAAATATACTATCTCAAATCAGATAACAGTTAGTTAAAGATATAATAGACTCTAATAGATAGGAATAATTCAATCAATATTGGATATTTTCGTGACTACCTATATTGTTTTTGTTATAATAAATAACATATAATTGACCATCGCTATAAAAACTTGCAAATATTAAACTATTTGATATTAAGATACTAACTTGTTCTGCTAGGTATAATACTGATCAAACGGATTGATATATTTTTATGTAAAATAAATGGTAATGTGTTAAATGTCAATAGACGGTCACGTCTTTTTGTTAGCATAGATTCTGCATTCTGGAATGATCTTGGTTTATAGAAATCGAGTAATATTAGGTATTTAAGATTTGTTTAAGATTTTTAAGAGATCTTTTTTATACCTAAACCTAACGATAAGGCAGACGGGCTACCTGATGGTAAGTATCCACCGTCGCCTATGGACATTTGCAACACCAGGGGAGTCGCCAATGCATCGCCGGCTTTGAAGGAGAACTCTTTTCACACTCTTTTCACGGAATGGTGCACGCCTGTGCATTTATAATTTTTTTTATCACAATAAAGTAGCAAACGGCCATGCAGTGTACCTGATGGTAAGTAGCCACTGCCACCCATAGACATCTGTAAGCAACTTCATATAGAGCAAGGGCACTATCTAAAATCGATTACAGATGCGTTGCTGATTCCGATAACTAAGATGATCGCCTCAAATACAAGTGAGCCGGCACGATAACGAGTGTATTACGTTTCCTAAAAATTATCAATGCTTGACGTTTTCGTGTATTCATGGAATTTATATTGCCCGTTTGCGGTATCGTATGACCACTGGGTCATGGTAAGGCCGGAATCGATACCGCATTGCCAGGTGATAGAACCAATGTAGTTCGATCGAGGAAGTACCACCGCTACACCTATTTCTAGCGTAAAGCAGTTCTTGCGTTTCGGTGGAAGGTTGTGGTTGCCGGCTCAGTTTTATATGAGGCGACCATCTCAGTCTTAGGGAGTAGCAACGCATATGTGATAGACTGCATATAGAACCCCTGTTGTATATGAAGTTGCTTACCATCAGGTGGGCTGCTTGCTCGTTTGCTACTTCATATTTGTAAAAAAAAACCCTACGTCCTACCTACGACAATGTATTTCGCTCTGGTGGGCAAAAACATAAACATTGTTGTGAGACAACGTAACGAACTCATACTAACCGTAGAATCGCGCCTCTCTTTACAATTTTGTAATATTTTTAATCTGCTGTAACCAGAACCTGCTGTTAATAAGCTGTAACCCATTAACGTAACTTTAAAATGTAACAATTTTTGACACAATAGATTTGATTCGTTTCGCGAACCATGTGCGGTAGTCTGCAAAAAAAGACACACTAGTCCTATACATTCCTGAATGAGAATCGAACCTGAAACCCTGAAGTATCTGAAAGCCGCAGTCAAAACGAATAGACCAGTCACACGCCATAACATCCGCATAGTTCTTTACCGGGAAACTCGATGAATAGCCAGTTCCTAGGGTCAATATCTGACATTTGCATTAATCCATCAAGCCCTCAAGTAAGTGTTGTATAATCCAACAGTGCTCGTGAAGGGAAGTGCAGAGAAATCTTATTATCCTCGCAAAGCAAGTCAGGCTAACATGGGCAAATCAGTTAACAACACGTTGTAGTAGGTATTTACACAAACGAGAGCTTACGAAACGCTGGTTTTAATAAAAAAAAATAGAATCCTGTCGTTACACGAAAATTAATACTGTAAGCAATAAGTAAGATTTAAGTTCATTTGTTATAAAAAATAATATTAGTTAATTAAAAATTTTGAAGGGTAGAACGATATAGTTTGACCGAGTACTCTCTTACACACTTATACTCTTGCCGCCCGCAACCCCAGAAGCTTACGACAGTCAGCGGATACTGTAGCCCTATTCTGGTCCCAGAACTACAGGGACAAAGGAGGCCGAAACCCGGAGAGGCCTATCCAGTAGTAGACCACAAACGTTTGGATGGATGGTTGTCTTAATTTATATGTTTACAAACATACAGTCCGCATCTTAAGCATTAGAATGAATGCAAATATATGCACTTAGTGATTAAAATTTACATGTAAGCTCGTTATGTTAAATGCATACTAACTTAAAAGGCCAATCATCACCTTTAATTAAACTCATTATGCACTTATGGACCTTGATTAATGGCATGATTTGTTATAAGGAGCTTACAGATGGTGTCCTCATTTCCACACAATTTTACCCGACTGCGTCAGAAGGAGGGAAATGTTTTTCGAGCGTATGTATGGTTGTATGCATACATGTCCATTTTTTTGCCACGCGCTACAGCCCGAACGGCTTGACGAATTTTGTCGTATGACATATCAATAAAATCGTTTCAATTTACGGAGTAACATAGGCTATATAATTTAGAAAAATAAGCGCTTAAAATAGGGTAAAAAGGGGGATTATTATCACGACAATATAGATATCAAACGAAAGCTAGTAAATAGACCATTCTAAAAATACATATATTGCAATACTGTTACTTTATTATTTTGACGAAAACCCACATATAAGCGTGATACTCCTGAGGTATAAGTTAGGCCTTGGACAACGCTTAATAACCCATTGTACGCTCATGGCACTACACTAGGATTTAATTATTGCGAGTATTATAGACACACACATATAAGAACACAAACACCCAGAGAGAAATTTAAAATTCATAATTCTGGAATTCACTGCGTGTCAGACCGGTATGCCAGGCAGGTCAACAATCTGGGTGGGTCACACTGTCGTCATTAGGAACTTACCAGGTGGAAAAACCAGTATAGTTCGACCGGGGAGGTACCTATTTCTAGCGTGAAGCAGTTCTTTCGTTTCGGTGGAAGGGTGTGATTGCAGACTTACTTGTATTTGAGGCGATCATCTTTGTCCTCGGGAGTAGCAACGCTCTGTGATCGACTTCAGATAGAACACTTTTCTATATGAAGTTGTTTAGATATGTTTATGGGCGGCAGTAACCACTTACCATCAGATGGACTGCGTGTAGTATACTACTACAGTCTGATGAAAATACAAAAGAAATATATGTCACGGTGCTCTCTGCGAACTTCAAACTCATAGCGGAGTTGAACCACAAGTTAAGCTTAGTAATTGACAGTAGCAACGCATATGTTATAGACCTTAGTTTAATCATCATATAACTTCTTAAAGCAATGGTGAATAATTCGTTCTATAGATATGCAGGTATGGTGTCCATTGATGCGAACATTTATCGTCTCACTGAACATTAAATCGATTTGAATACTGCTAATAGTAAAAATTAAATCTGAATACATACCAATGTATGTATTCAGATTTAACTATACAATTAACATGTAATTAGTTATGTAACTCAATAGTTACATAACTAATTACATGTTATTTGTATAGTTAATGATGACCCCCGTTGCCGAGCGGTCACCGTACTGGTCTGACATGCAATGGTTTCCGGGTTCGATCCCCGGCCGGACATCTGAATGATGTTAGATTCTGATCTGGGTCTGGGTGTTTGTGTATTCGTCTTGTGTGTACATGGTAATCACGAAACAGGAGAAAATCCTAATGTGGGGCTATGAGTGTTGAAAGCGTTTATTTTTATTATAATTACATAAGATTTTAATATGGCTATGTAATTAGTACCTTTTTTTTGTGACGGGGGGGAAACCTTCTATAGGTACACCGAAGCCTTGAGAGAGACTCTGGGTTATGTAGGATTTTTACCCACTAAAACCCCTCGGTGGGCTTCCGGAATCTCCAGTGAAACGCACCGGTGCCCCCTAGCGCGGCGCCCCTCACGGGCTCATCTCTTGGGGGACATGTAACTGTCCCCCAACACCAGTAATATGCCAGGCGGTAGAACCAATGTAGTTCGACCGGGGAAGCACCACCGCCACACCTATTTCTAGCGTGAAGCATTTCTTGCATTTCGGTGGAAGGATGTGGTTGCCGGCTCACCTTTATATGAGGCGACCATCTCAGTCCTCGGGGGTAGCAACGCATCTGCGGTCGACTTCATATAGAACCACTGTTCTATATGAAGTTGCTTACAAATGTCCATGGGCGGCAGTAACCACTTACCAT
>DWNE01001531.1:0-21683 GCA_018249875.1 Cecropterus toxeus | reverse complement strand
TGGTAAGTGGTAACTGCCGCCCATGGACATTTGTAAGCAACTTCATATAGAACAGGGGTTTCTATATGAAGTCTATCCAGATGCGTTGCTACTCCCGAGGACTGAGATGGTCGCCTCATATAAAAGTGAGCCGGCAACGCAAAACTATAAAGTACTGGTCGGATTTTGCTGAAATTTGGCACACAGATGATTTATAGCCTGAATTAGGACATGTAACTGAAGCGGGCGGTACGGCGCGAATGAGCTAGTAAAAATGTTTTAACTCAAATTCTCAAGCCTTACAATCTTTGACACGTCACATTACAAAGCCATTTAGTGGCGTCATTTACGTAGAATGGAAGTGAGGCTTCGATGACCGTGTCAAATCCTGATTGATTGGATCTCTTACTTCACTATGCTTGCGTGCGACTTGTGCCAGTAAATTAGTTTTACACGTAAATAGGCACGTGCGTAGGTACGCATGCCTAAAAAACGCAGACACGCTTCGATTTTGAAAGCAAACGCAGGCTCTACGTACTGACCATTCGGGAAATTGTTTGGCAATTTAGAACAAATCTATGGAATTTGATTTTTGACGGAATGTACACAGGTATACAACGTGCTTAGAGTGTAATAATAAGAATGAGATAAAAATAATGAATAATAATTAATGGTAACTATAAAAAAACATTTTTTTACTCTTTCAAAAATTAAAGCGTTACTTGATATTTCTTTATTACTAGTGTTAACTAGTCAGTTCTATTTTTTGAAGGTCTTTTTCTCAGTAGTTCTAATTTTGAAAAATTTTAGTGTTCATTTCTAAAACTACGAATAGTAGGTACTACAAATTTATGTTCCTATATGTTAATTTATGTCCCTTAGTACGAGTTTATTTTCCCTTAAAACAACCATTATTCATGTGTTCGTCTATCATTTCAAAGTATATTGCAAGGTATGGCCGAAAACGTAAACAAGCACGAGAAGTGTACATCGCAATGTATGGGCAAAACAAACACAATCGTTCAATTTTTTCCTTTATTTGTCGTAATGAAACAAAGTTGCGTATAATAATTGTCAAATCCTAAGACGGTTTAATATTCTTCTTTGTAACGTTAAAAATGATCAAATCCTTGCGTTACCTTGAATAGTTTAATATGAATAAAACTGCACAAACATATTTATCGAATAGATTTATTCTTATAGACAATTCCATTATATTTTATCTATTTACTAAATACAGATAGACAACAGTATGTATGGAATATTAACATTTAAACTATATACACTTATGATCCTGTTTTAGGCATGTTTTACATTATGTTTCTTGTATATTATGTCGGTATTTTGTTACATTACATTTACATATTGAATAACAACACAACTCATAAACGCAGATTTTGCTGGAGAATTAAGCAATGCTTTTTATTTTTATATTTTAATCAATGAAATCAAAATAATTAAAATGTAATAATAGGTTATTAACTTCAGTTCTAGGCCTTTTTTGATAAAACTGAATATTCAAGTTAAAATTTATTAATAATAGATCATAGAAATGTTATTATTGTTTAATGAAACATTAAATGTGATTCATTATGCATTAGTTAATATAAGCCGCGTGTAGTAAAATATAATATAATATGTTTAAAAAGTCTAACGATGAAAGACGGTTTACATGTAGATATTTCATCAAATTAAATTAATTAAATAAAATGTTATCATCGTAATGAGCAAAGCTCTTACATACGAGACACGACTTTTTGTGACGAACTTTATTTATCTCTATTATTAAGGAGTTTCATCGCTTAGTTATAAAATTTCACATGTAGAACAAAAAGACAATATCCAAAACTGTAAATCTATTAAGGTTTTAAATTTAAACATTTAGTTCAAAAAACCAAAAAGTTGTGTTGTAAAGTACAAAGTATATGTTCCGTTTCTGACAATGTAGGTTTAAGCGTTTTTATTGTTTTAAAAAGTGTTGTGGTTGCAACAAAATAATTTTATACACGACTTCTATATTGAATAACGGAAGTAACACATAGAGTCGTAAAACAGTTGGTATATACCCTCATAATCTTTTACCTACATTACTTACCGATAGGAAACTCGAGACATGAAACATAATGTAAAACCATAACAATATATTAGACAATGTTCCCTTACTTACGGAAATGCATTCGAAAAATATTCCACGACTATAATTAGTATTTTACACGTTTGTACAGTTCTCAAACAATATTTCGATAACGGGAAACAATGTTAAAAGATTACAATTAAGTATACATAAACAAGTAATATGCGTATTTTTTCGCTAAGGATTTAAATTTTTCTTTAAGAAATTTTGAATTAAATAAATCATTATTCATAATTGCCTAATAAAAGTATTTTGAGCAGTGATAGCCTAATGGTTGAAACTCGGTCTCTCAATCAAGGGTCCGAGGTTCGAGTCCCAGGCCATCAAACCACTGATTTTTCTAAAATGATGTGAGTATTAGATTTAATTATCACTGCTTTACGTTGAAGGAAAACATCATGAAGAAACCTGCACATCTGAGAATTCTCTAAAAGAAGAGTTTTCAAAGGTGTGTGAAGTCTACCACATCGCACTTGGCCAGCGTAATGGACTGTGGCCTATAACTCTCTCATTCTGAGAGACCCGTGCCCAGTAGTGAGATAATAATGGGTTGACGATGAAAGAATTTAAATATTAAATATCTTTTTTTATAATATTGATATAACAAACGAGCATGCGGTCCGTCTGATGGGAAGTGACCACATCTGTAATCAACCCCAGATAAAGTCAGTCTTACCTGGGGACGTCAGCATTACCTGGGGTTAGGCACAGATCCGTTGCTACCGCTGAAGACTAAGTTGGGACGCCTCGGATAAGTTTAATCTTTTGTTCCATGACAATATTCAACATGTTTGTTACGCTAAGGAAAAAAATTCAAAGCTAACATATTATTATTGAGCGATTTTGAATAAGAGATTAGAAATAATGGAAACTGAATGTAGCTGCAAATTTCAAGGCATAACATAAGATAGCAAGGTGCGTGATAAAACATATGAAAAACAGTCAATTTATGCAGCATGATTTTATTTTCTGAAGAAATATGTGAAATTTCAGTACATTATTAAAAGTACAACTACACAAAGAAAATTTGAAGGTATTTGAAGGATAGCAAACATAAATACTAAATTTTTCTTGTTTTCTGAACTGTTCGTATTTCAAATTTCATATGGGTTGATAAATTTTATACTTCTTACAAAATTTACACTCATATGACTTTACAGATTGATATAGGCTACTTTTTGCCACAAAGTAATTCTGCGGAAAAAAAAAGTTAGAAACTGCCGTGAGATAAACTTGTAAAAATATTGAGCACGCTAGGAATGAATTATATAGATACTTCGATCAACTTGTAAATTAGGCAACTGTATAAACGGACCTTTAGGAATGTGGAACCGATTTGTACTGTTGCAATTTCAAAAGTAATTTTAAACGAAGGTAATAATATATTGTTAGACACTTATTATACAAAGTTAAGGTACACATTAAGTTAATAAGTAATTTATACAATTGCAATATATTATATACAAATAACATTTATATTTACAACGACAATAATAAAATGTTTATTTACCCATTTAACATCTATCCGAAACTTACCTAGTAATATTTATAATTAAAAAATAATAATAAATACACGAACTAAAACGTACAGAGCTATTATCTTAAAATAGGAACCAAAATATTAAGCATACATCCATACTCTATCAACGTAAATAATTTATCATCGTTTTAACTTAATAAAATTGAATTAAAAATCCCTTTCTGTACACTATTCACAGTTAACACAAGATATTAGCGGATACGAAGTCTAGTGACCACTAAATCAGTTTATAAATGAAGTTGACACATCGAAATTTAATGCAGCAATATTCCGCCAAACGTTTAAAATATGTTAACGCAAAGAATATAAAATACTACAAAAACTAGCACGACCTTAGTGTTAAAACTTCATTCAATTCGACGAATCGTTCATTCACAAAACACTCCACTAACACTGTTCAGTCAATACATAACACTGTTGAGGTCATTCAAGTCCACTTGGAAGCCTATCGAGCCGCATCAGTCGTGGAAGTCGCGCGGCTCTGGCTTCAGCTACCACACCAGACCCTCGGGATGCAGAGGGGGTGGGGCGTCGCCGAAGGTGAACTCGGGGGAGGACGGCCGCGGGAGCACCAGGTGGTCGGGCGGCGGGAACTGCTCGGGGAAATCGCCGCCGGGCAGCGACTCCATTCCCCCTGCGAAACGACCTGCTTCCGTTACTAATCGCCTAGTACATAATGGTTTCGAGTCATCATCGAAATCATCTTAGATGTTTAAAATATTACATTATTGTTATTGCAACGTGCTGAATTTGGCCGAGGAAACAAGTTTAGTTTCAGTGTGAAAAGAACCTTTAAAAAATATTAACCCGAACAAACAAATAACTTTGCATGTTAGTACTGCAATTTTCCTTCTTATTACATGAAAAGATTTTCAGCCTTTCATACACTTATAGACATTTATAACGCACTTAAAAAAGAGATATTTTAAAATTTCTGACTTTAAGAATTAATGTCTCCCTATTAAAATGATATTATGATTAGAAAAATAGAAAGAAGTATTTGATATTTGGTAACACAGGACAAAATTAGAAGGACAATGTCAAATTTAATAACTAAATAATAGTACAGTCTACCAACCAGGCTGATTGAACGGCATCGTAGGCGGAGGGTGGTAGAAAGGCGCGTCATGGTGGAACGGCGGGCCATATCCAAACTCGAACTTTCCATCCGCCGTCGCAAAGTACGGGAACCCCGGCGGTCCGTCCTCCAGCCCTCCCGGCGAGAGGTTCATGGGAAAACCCCGCATCTTGCGAGAGGAACCAAAGAACGGGCCCCGCCCCATCGAAGTCAGCTGCTTCAGACGACGCTCTTTCGACCGCTTGTTTTGGAACCAGACCTGCAGGCAAAAATAATAAAATTAGAATTTGCGAAACGGCCTTACGTATTGAAATGAAAAAAACATTAATGAAACAGAATTTGTTCTGTTTCATTAATGTTTTTTTCTTTCATTTGTGAAAGAAAAAAAAATGAACAAATTGCTTAAGAATTCAATGAAACATTGAGCATAACTGTTAGAGTTTAAGTGTCTATATTATAATCAGAGTTCTTAGAGGTGACTTCAAATCGAATTTGTCATCATGAATGAATTAATATTAATAGAGAAACGTTAATCATAATATCATATGAATCATAATAAGAAAATTTGTGCCAGCTAAAACTCTGATTTACCAGCCATTGTAAGTTAAAACAGTATTCTATCTAATTATAGGACGAGATGAAAATAATGACAAAAAAGCCATTTTAATATTGTAAATGTAATACAAAACAGTAATTTGTGTACTTAATTCAATAAACAAGATTAAGACTACAATTTAATACAACGCTTCCTCATTTGTTTCAAAAATAGTCGCGTACAAATTGTAAACCTAGGAAATTGTTTTTGAAAAAAAATTCAAAGCGCATTGTTGTGATTAGCATTCAAGTATTCCCTGAGAAAAACACTTGTACTGCGCCACAAACTTAAAATAAAAACCCGCAAACAAAAGGAGCCAAACGTAAAAAAAACTGCACCACTTTGTCGGTCGATCGCAAAATACTTTTTTATGGTTTTAGTTAAAGAGTTTTGCGGTCGGAAAAGTGTAGTATAGTTGTGAATGGCGTCTTTACTTTGGTTTGTTTTTACATTTGTATACAAGATTGTGTACAATGAAACAATAGCATAGGACTATACATTATAAAACACAATCAAAATAAATTATGTTTCGAGAAAAACTGTTTACTTGCGCAATTAAAATATAGAAAAAATGATGTGTTAACCTTTAATTAAATTTATGTACGTATTGTTTATAGTTTACATCAGACAATTTCTTATAGTGTAACAAGTTATTTAAAGTTTAATTCGATTTTTTTATTACCGAGTAACCAATTATCTTTATTTACTCATATTTGATGAATTTGTTTATTTTTGTAACTATTTCTTTAAAAAACAAAAATCTAATTTCAATTGTCGTACTTTCAGAAATAAAATCATAAAAAATAATCAAAGATCCTTAATTTAAACAACTTGGAGTAATTTTACACAGTTTGGGACTTCTCTTCATAATTTTACTTACATTTGTACATAAAGATATTACTGAGAGGAATTCAACACTAAATCTCAATACGTTTCTTGAATTTTACGTATTCCAAAAGCCTACTAAACTAGCGATACAATAACAAAAATTAATATCCCCGCACGTAAAACACTTCAACACGATCCAATTTAAACGCAGCGTGCTAATTCTATCCAGGCATTGATTGAGTGCTATCATACTAATAACCTATACACACGCGAAACGGCCTTTAATACTAAACTGTAGATTTGTTCTAGGTCATCTAAACCCTGGCTTAGAAGAACCTAACTTAGATAGACTAAGCCTAAGGATGAAGAAGCTATGTGACAATGTCAATGCTACAAATGAAAATTTTATTTAAAAAAAAATATTGCTTGATTTTTATTATAGTATTTTAGAAGTCGTGACGACTCAACATAACTTAGAGTAAATGCATTTTTATTGAATAATTCTTAATATAATAAGAATGAAAAAAAGAAAAAAACACAAGAGCGTGTACGACAACAGGCAACCTAAAGCAATAACAACAGGTATCGAAAAACCCATGAATACGTGTGATTGAAGCACAATTCAACTCATAATGGTCACACATCGTTTCGTTTTCTTGAACAAATCAGTCATAACACAATTATAAAATCATTGCTGTGCGATCGTTGTGAATTCACGGCGTGTTACAAGTCGCGTGCCAACCGCGCGACTAATTCGTAACCAGCGTTTCGCAACGGCTTCGCGCCTCTCGTGTGAGAGCACCATTACATTAGATTTGGATGTGATTGGTGTTAGTGACTTGGTTTTGCGTTTTGAAATGTTCTTGACAGTGACATTGGTGTGAATTAAGTTTTTGATGCCTGTAGGTCAGGTTTAGCTTCGTTCAATGATCTGCAATTTTTGAAGCCTTATATATTTCAAAGAAAAACCCAACAGCGCTACACAGCATTTTTTTTTAGAAATACGAAGTAGCAAACGAGCAAGCAGCCCACCTGATGGTCAGTAGTTACTCCTCCCATGGACATTTGTAAGCAACTCCATATAGAACAGGGGTTCTATATGAAGTCTATCATAGATGCGTTGCTACTCCCGAGAACTGAGATGGTCGCCTCATATAAAAGTGAGCCGGCAACCACACCTTTAACCGAAACGCAAGAACTGCTTCACACTGAAAATAGTGTGACGGTGGTACTTCCCCGGTCGATACTACATTGGTCCTACCACCTGGCGTACACTGCGATCTTATTAATAAACCACACATACATGTACTTGTAATCAGTTCCATATACCTAAACATGTGGTCAACCTAGTCATTTACAAATACGTTTTAATTTCTGCGTACCGCGATGTTCATTTCATGTATAAGTTAGTCAGCCAACAATGCCAACATCCACACCCTTGTACCGTAACGGAAAAGCTACTTCACACTTGAAATACCTGTGACGGCAGTAGGTACCTCGCTAGTCGAAGCATACTGGTTCGTTTATTATGTACAAGGACATACTTACTTCCCTTCTCACTAACGGGTTCATATCACTATTAATAATGTTATGTGTTATAAACGATGTGATTTTAGCCTGCAATAAAAATAAAGATAAGTGTAAGTAAATACAAGTATAAAAAAGTGGTTATGTAATATAAATATTAAATACAATAATACTCTACTAATCGGTACTCAATCGAATTATTTCACATGTGGTCGATGATTATAACTATTATCATGGCACTTGTAGTTTCTTTTACAGAATCGAAGCTACAAGCAGCAAAAGAGTTTAAATAAGTACAAACTTTTTTACTCCTGTTCATTGACATGTTCTGTTTTCCAACTCATGACATGAAATCTATTACAGTTGGGTTCCCCATGAGCAGTGTAGGATCCTAAATATCTGAGTCACTATACTGAATATCAAACTGATTCTGCCAAGGGTGTATCCAAGATTCACTCTGGGAGTAGGTAGTACTGGAAACCCAGCGGTTGGCTCTGAATTTTTAAATCTTTCATTCAAAAATTCTGAGACCATGTAAATCACTGATGGACTTCTGATATTTCAGTACTTGTTTGATAAATGTTAAAGTATCTAGTAAGTACTGAGTTTTTGTTATGATTTCATTAATTTGTTCATTTACCTAGTTGATAAATAAAGTATAATTCTTTTAATTCTAAAAAAATACATTAAATTTGACATAGATTTATTTTAGCAATTAATTTTACTCCGCATCCGTGATGGTGTCATTTATTTGTAAGTATTATCTAGTATATTAAACGAACGCAAATGCGCAATAATTTCAATGTTAATAAAAGGCGTACCCCGATGTCAAGCAATGAGATATTTAATTTTGTTGGCAGCCGCCATATTTTTTGTGTTTATTATGTATATATTTAATTACATTTAATAAATCAAGTTTAAAATTGTTTTTCCTTCGCCTATATTTTTGTTTAAATTTCAATATTTATATTATGGTTTCAAATTGATAAGAATGTATCCATTGCAATTACTCTGCTATAAATAGTTTTCTACTTTGTATTCCAATATTGGTTAGAAAAGTAACTAAATGGAGCTTAACTTCACAATGGAATATAATATAAAATAGAATTTAAATAAAATTAATTTGTTATTCAAGAAATAAATGGGATCTTATTTATCAGTGTTAAACATCCGTAATTAAAAGGCTTATAAATTATTCCTACTTCATCAATCAATTCATTTAGTTGTAGATAATTTACATAAAAGAATGAATAATGAATGTTATTACTTACCTCACTAACAGTATTTTCACAGAAATAAATATTCAGATAAATAATGCCCACAGCGAAACCGATCTGCCAAAAGACGTGAGTTAAAAAACTCGCATATTTCCTGACATCATGAAAGAGCCCTGAAGCTGTCGCCTCCATAAAGTAGAATAAATAGAGTACCTCTAAAGTAAGGCACAGTAACATGGTGAGCGCTATCGACAGGCCAAACTTGCTGTTAGCAGTTTCAGAGGCCTTATACAGCATGCCATATATTTTGCCACAAGTCTTTATTTTTTCTCCAGTGTCTTTATCATGAAATTGAAACATGTTTGGTGCACGTTCAGACTTATTTTTGAGAGCCACTTGTAAATTGGAGACCGTAGTTGGAGTCTCGAGAGTCTCAATGGAATCTAAAACCTTATTTACAATCTGATATCTAACTTTCAACGCATACAAGTACGCGCAATATTGGGCAGTGGTAATGAGAGCTAACTCGTCAGAATGTACTAATTGAAACACTTTTTCCAGAGGTATTGCTATATCGAGGTTAGTCAGGGCCATGCAGGCGCTTAAAGTTCGCGCAGAGCTGATTAACATCTGAGCGATAGCTGCAGCAATAGCCAAACGCGCGCTTTTTGAAAAATGTATCGTTTCACCCAAACCATTTATTGCTTTGTCGATATCAATTAACTCCTGAACATGCTGGCAATTTATGCTCATCTCAAATGGTAACTTCCACATTGTGTAGAGAACAAATATTGTAGTTGTAATACGTTCGACTTCATCGCCGTAATGTAACAATTTCGTGTTGTAAAGAGACCGCAAGATCGTCTGATCTGAGTAGTAAACGTTATAAACAGAATAAAAATACAAAGAGTACCAAACAGCGAAGCAAATAAAACCAAGCCACGCAAAATGGGCAGTTACTAGCCCTTCGGGCGAACACTTCAACGAGTACACTGAGACCCCAAATACCTGTCTTACTAATTGAATGAAATACGTCGATCGTACATAGTTGTCGTACAATTTCGGTTTAGTACGATCGTTCCAAGCCCGTTTTATTTTTTGAAACATTTTAAACGACAGACCAGTCGAGTGTTTCTTTGTAATATTCGAAAATGGAATGAACGTCGCATTCATATACAAAATTAAATGACAGAGCAATTCACGGAATTGCGGTCAAGTAATTATTCACATTATGTACGACCATTAGCTTAACGTTCACATAAGGCAAATAAAACGAAGTAATGGTATTTCGCAGTTATCCAATGGATAATCCCATATTTATTTCTTCTGAAATATTCACATTTAAAGTGATATCCTACATCATGAACTTCGTAGGCATTTCGAGTATAATATTGTCCAGAATAACAAAGAAATATACGCGTTTTATATACATTGGTAATAACGTAATGAATTTCTTATTGCATGTATTCATAAGCGCTATACAACTTTACATCATGTGAAATTACAAGCAAGTCAGTATACAACAGTAAAAAGATAAACTTCACTGCCTAAAATATATTAACTGCAACATAAAGTGCACGTACGTTTTATAAATATTAATTACGTATCATAATAAAATAAATATACACAAAAAATACATTTCACGTGTCGTTTCATTAATCATAATCACAAAATGCAAGTTAAAGTGGGAAGTAAATTAAAACATGTTATACACTCGTATATCTCAGTTACACTTTTGATTCAGTAGGACTGTAAATGATCAATTGGATGAAAAAAATTACATGCTTGTATTAAATTAAGCTCGCTTCAACTTTTTGAATAGTTATTTGAGAAAAAATTACAATGTAATCGACGCGACAATTATTCAAAGTGCAGTGAAATTTGATAAATCTCGCCAAACAAATACATATAAAGGTAAACGTACAATTGGAAATCAAAGTGGATCAGATACAGTCCCATTTACAACGTCTTTAAAACAATAATATAATGATTTCGAAACACAGCAAGTAATTAAACGGCATTGAGTACAAAAATAAAAATATATTGTGAAATACAAAGTTTTCATCACCAACATACGCGAACCTCATACCTCGTCTCACCTATCTTCATATCTTACATGATTTATGGCACAAATGTTATAACTGGATTGTTTCGGTAACATTCATATATAGTTATAGCTATTGCTTACAACCACAGCTAGTAAAGGCCTCTACATTATAAAGGTGCAGTAAATCGTGGATAAACTTAAATACGTTATCGTTCATATTCTATTAGGAATTAAGTCTTAAGGATTTTATACAATTCACAAGACTGCTGATATCGAGCTACCTCAGTGTTAAGAAAAACTGAATTGCGCAATCTGTGGAATAAGGCGTAAAATAAAAAATATTTTTAAACGTAAGCTGCTATATCAAATAATTTTTCACCAATAAATCTAAATATTACTAGGTACTACTACTTAACACTATATTAAATCTTTCTTTTAATAGTTCCTGCAGGCGTTTTCGTGTGCGTATAAGTACCAAATTGAAAGCGAAAATAAGCGTACCCAAATATAGCGCAAATAGGCGTACGCTTCCGTCGTTCCATCGCAATAAACACTGACTATTGCCACGACCGGTTAACTAAAATTCTTATACGTCTATATAAAATACATACTCGTAAACAAACATTCTGAAATAAAAAATCTACACACGGATGAATATTAATTAAGTAGAAAATAAACTTAAAAAATAAAATAGATCTTTGTGAAGTGTCTCATAGGCACAGCAAGCTATAAAACCGGCTGGCCTACAAATCAAGACGCAATTGCACAATTCAGCAATTATATCAATAATAACAGTTATAATCTCGACAGACAAGGCGGAATGTACTCGTGGAATAGTGAATAGAAGAAAAATACAGCCTCGCTTACGGTCAATTTAATTAACAATACTGTATGTACAACTACACCATTATAAAAATTAAACTTTGTACCTAGTATAAGGCAAAAGGTATTATTTATTTTAAATGTTGTGGTGAAGTCCCGTCTCATCCATAATAAGTGACGAATAAGCACGTATAATGCAAACGTCGACAAAACGAAAGTAATTCCCTTTTTTTAGCTGTCATTAGATTAAGATTGATGAATAATTATATTCCAATATAATCTTTATTGATATACTTGAACCTCGATCTCGAAAGGATGATCCTTTGTTTCACATAATTTCGCGTATTTATATGAAAGACGTAATCTAGAAGTACGTAACGCTGCTTAGGGCCAAGAGGGATGACGACCAAAATTATTTCAAGTAATGAAACAAATTACATCCAAGAAAATTAGCTCTCGTTGCTCTAACAGTCTTTCCACGTAGACATCATGTAATACGGTCACCAACACACAAATCCAAGCGACCGTAAAAACTGATGATGCAAGCGATATATCAGAAGTGAAAGACCTTTAATTCGAAGCCAGGCCATCGATGTAGAAAGAAGAACTTCATTATTAATCCATACCGTAAATGCATATATACATAATAATAATAAAACATATAAACATATAGAAATAAAAACATATAAATATAACATATAAACATATAACATTTCTTGGATTGACAGATCCACGGCTAATATTTTTGAGTATTTTTGAGATATAAATAAAGAGTATGTACGGATATCATGCAATCAGTTCCACTGATATCGCGATTGTTTTGTGACATATTAGGCGGACTTTTAGAAAATTAATAATAGCATTGAGTTGAAGTGTTTTAGTATGAAAGGTAATTTGTTATAAAATACTTTGCAAAGTTTAACAAATAAGAAATTCATATTATCGTGAGGCGCCAAGCGATAATGACATGTTCCTAATATTATTCTGTGGTTTTACCATTACAGTCTGTCTTTGATGTTACCATTTTATTATTTAATTACATTGAACAAGACAATATGTACTACTATAACTGATATGATAAGAATGCGCAGCGTACAGTTATTACACTATGTAATAGTATATTTATATTCTATAATTATATTTCCAGTGCATCATTGAACCCTTGTAACTCTATTAAAATACTTTATATCGAATACATTTCATTTCTTACACAATATAATCATTGTCATACGGTACCTATCGAAGGCTATATACCTAACAATAATTTATTTATTGACCTATCAATTATTACTCGTTGATAACGTTTTTATAATAAAAAATAGCATTATATTATCGTGACAGTGCCAATAGGAATCTCGAATAACTTTAACTATTTATATATTATATTATCTTTAAATAAGCGTGTCTAATGTATAAATATGTATTATATATTTATACTATTCTATAATAGTAACTTCAGTAGTCCAATTTTTACTTTTCCTTTTCTATGTGTTGAATTGTTAATGTTCTATGTAACAAGTTTACTTATTTATCTAGAAAATTTATCATAATTGATTAAGTGGAAACCGTTTTGATACATGGTATGTTTCCTTCTAATAAGATACTCCAAATTATAGGTACTACAAATGTGTGTCAAAATACGTACTGTAAAAAGGACATTTATTCGATTCGTAAGAATTATTTCACTCACCCATAGTAACACGACTGAATGTCGTTAAATCAGATGATAATGATATGGTGAGTATTAATTAACTAACAATGATAATTAATTAACAATGGTCTTTAATATATGTCATGAACACAAAAGGTCAAACAGCACGTAAGTAATAATCCTTAACATCATCATCATCATAAATTGTAAAAATAATAAAGTTGGTAAAAAGTCATTATTTAGTAATCCTAAACAAGTGGAACAATAATGTATTTTTATGACATTTCATTTATATAGTTGTTACGACGATTCACGTAATTTATTAGAAACCTTTTTATTTTATAAACACCTAAGAATGTCAAATGAAAGAAATATAGAATTGCTGCCTTTTATAAAAAATGCGTCAAGGCTTAAATGTGATTGTTGTATCAAGAGTGATGTTATTTTATTTTAAATGATGATTGCTACTTTTCTTAATGACCGTTTTTATTGTTGTCAACCAAAAATTGAGATCTGAATCTAGAAAATTAAAGCTCAAATTGTTTCATGTGAATCACTGATTCAACTTCCCAGTAAAAATCATCGATCAGAAATGCCGGCTTTAAACTACATCTATTAAAAAGTCTAAGAGCTGCCAGAGATTATAATTGAGTAGTAGTCAATATGCACTAAGCTGTTATGTATAAGTTACACGAGATGCAGGCTCAAAATGGTGCTCGGATACCTAAATGATATGAAATTACTAGTTATTACGTAATAGCGTTGGTTTAAAATAGTTTTACAGTACAAGTATTGAATTCGATCGATTAAAGCCCTAACATTGGGACAATACTAAAAAGCGTTTACCAAAACAAATATCCTAATGAAACTACACTAATAATTGAGATGTGTTCCTTTTAATAGTAGAAAATAGTTAGCCGCCATTTACTATGAGCCATTACGCTAATACGTTTGACCCGCTCGCGTACGCACGTATACGTATTCAATTTCCGTAATCATACACTATTGTGTAGAAGATAAAAAATAAATTTCCTTAATTAAATGATCCCCTCGTACTCCGCTCGTACAATACAATAGTAACTAATAATAACAAACACGCAATCGTACCCATAACAATCCAACTCCGCGCTAAACACATTGCACATACACTTTTGTAAAGCTCAAGTCTAAATATAATTAAAATCACATCTCATTTAAATATCTTTGGACAAACCAAATAAAATTATGACATAGCGTACAAAAATACAAAAAATATACAAGAATCATACAATCGTGTGTAGCTGCGCTTACGTGTATACCATATTCACTAGGTCAACTGGTTGACTCGGAGAATTCGGAACAGAAACACGTAGACTAGACAGTTAAAACAATAACCGTACAAAAATGGCGCACATTTCAGTACGCGCTATATATTACGCGACGTCCACCGCTGACGTTCGAAAGGCTAGCTTGTTACTAGTAATAATTTGACTAATTTAATAAGATATAGTACATTTAAGATTCAACCATCGTTAGAGATCGATCCTTCTAACGATATTGTTATTGCAATAGCTGAGATTCATTGGTCACAGAAGATCTTGTACATGAGATGTATCTAGGTTCGTGATGAGTGTTTTCAGGAAGGTCATCTCTTTACGTGCATTTTCTAAAATAATTCGGGGGTCCTGAGAGGTACAACGGAGGCAGTTGGGGGCGAATACCATCGCAAGATTGGCGGAGTCCATTTTTGTTTGGCTCACCACTTCGGGAGCAGTGAATTGTTGTAAGAAACTAATCAAGTATGTGAGTACCTGAAACAAATTATTTAATATACAACTTGATGTTAAAATGTTTATAGAAGTACGTACGTATTCAAAATTCGTAACGTAGTAAAGTACAGCATAGTAGTAACAAAACGTAATGACGTCTAAGGTTAAAACGTAAACTATTTCTTTTTTTTATAAGACTGGAGTAACAAACTATCTTTCCGTCAACCTGATAGTAAATAGTTACTGCCGCTCATGACATTTGCAATGTATCTGTATGTTTTATCTGAATTCAACTAGAGATGCGTTTCTATTCCCAAAGTCTTAGAGGCGACCATTTTAGTCCTCGGGTGTAGCAACGCTTCTGTAATCGACTCCAGACAGAACCCCTGTTCTATATGAAGTTACTAACAGATGTCTATAGGCGGCAGTGACCACTTACTATCAGGTGGAATATTTGCTCGTTTGCTTTTTCAGTCTCATAAAAAATGTTGCCCCGTATAAAAGTTTTGCCTCTTCGTTATGGTGAGTGAAATAAAAGGCAATTGATGGTAGATATATATGTATTGTAGTGTTATTGTTTGCAATGTACAATTGTTACGACGATCTTACAGTACAAACTTAGGATGGCGACTGACGACAGAATTTATAAAATAAATCATATCAAATATCGATCTCTTTCTAGGTCCCGATATGGACAGCGATTTGTTTACAATATTAAAATATGTTATACAATAATGAGTAGGCACAAAGTGAACCGGCAATCACGTCCTTTCAGCGAAACGCAAGAATTCACGCTAGAAATAGAATAATAGCTCCCCAGTTGGATTACGCTGGTGCTACCACCTGGTAACTATCTCACGGCAAAACAAAGACGATTCTTATCTTATGTCTTATGTTATATTCCGTCAAACCGCTCGAGCTGTAACGCGTGCCAATACACACTTACATACGCTCGAAAAACATTACCCTCCTGGTGCCACAATCGGATAAAAAGACAAAAATATGATAGTCACAGTCGGCTCATTTTTATGTGAGGCGACCATCTCAGTCCTCGGGAGTAGCAACGCATCTGTGGTCGACTTCATGTAGAACCCCTGTTCTATATGAGGTTGCATACAAATGTCCATGGGCGGCAGTAACCACTTACCATCAGGTGGGCTGCTTGCTTGTTTGCTACTTCAGTTAGATAAAAAAAAGTTCTGCCATCTTCATATTATACGTATAAACAAAATGTTTATGAATATGATATCCATGAATATTTCCCTAAAAATTTCGATTCATTTGTATAAATATGTATGAAATGGATCTCTAAGTATTTTATGTTGAAAAGTTCTCTCTGTAAATATTATTTTCTGTTCATTGCGGTTCAGCAGCTATGTAAGGGCAAGAATACGTCTCGATCTCAAGTTTATTAAGCAAGAAAAATGTAATATGCGATTGGTAAATTATGATATAATTATCATATTACCCGTAGACTTTTACCAATTCAAAAGCAAACACTCGTAACAACGTTAAAAACATTAAAACATAAACCCAACTGCTCAAAACGTATTTTTTTTCATAATCGTATATATTTAAATAAACCCTTATATGAGTTTTTATCAAAATAGTCAAGTAAAAGTATTATAATCATTATAGTCCCTCCCCCCTCTTTTTCCCGTATTTCCAGACGCCGTTTTTCAAAATTATATACCTTGTGTCACTATGCATACTGAGACGATTCTAATGATATGTCATACGTCACAATCCGTCAAGCCGTTTGGGCTGTAGCGCGTGCCAAAGAAACGGAGATACATACATACATACATACGCTCAAAAAACATTACTCTCCTTCTGACGCAGTCGGGTCAAAATACAGAGGGCGCTGTGATGAGTTATTTTTGAAGGTCCATGAAGCCCCATAGCAACACGTCTCGGTATCAACAAGTAGGCCCTCCCCAACAGATCGATACAACCTTATACGTTGTATGTATAGATGTACGGCGCTCATTTCCTGTGTTGCTAACTGTGTTACGGCATATTGGGCGCGCTGTACGATTTTATTGTGTACGTTATAGTGAGTTTGCACGAGCTTTGCTCGTTGCAATGGGCGTATAAAGGGGAGGGGGGGTAAAGATCTAGGTACCCTCTAAGCGTAGGTATATTTTTGTCGACGACAAATTTTGAAGTAGATTTATTCCCCTTAGAACAGGGTGAGAAAGTTGATAGACAACTTTTTTTTCACCGATCGCCGCTGTTAGTTAGTCTTGAATGAATGAAAATGAATGAAAGAATGAAAATGAACGAATGAATGAATGAAAATTATTTATTGCTATCTTGAATATTTCAACTCACTCTCTTTTCGTGGAAGTCGTAGGACGCGACTGAGAGACAACACTGAGAAGAAACATCAACACCCACTGATGTCATTAAGGCGCATTCCAGGCTTGGTGACTTTAGTCAAAAGTCTTGTATTGTCAAAACCCATTAGGGGACGTCAAAAAATCCTAAATGACTGTGTCTTAGACGGATTTAAATGAGGGACACGTACCCAAGCCACGGGATCAAGGGCGGTCTTCAAAATACAACTTGGTCACAGAGTGGAGGAGAGGAGGTTAGGTTTTCCTCACGCACTCTATATCCCCTAAAGGGTATCTCGCGGTTTATCAAGCTATCCTCAAATATTTCACTTAATCATACTTACTAAAGGTACGCATGTACTTTTTCCGCCCCGCGACAAACATTAACGGCACATACACTCGGAGTAGCAACGCATCTGTGATACACTTCATAAAGAACCCCTGTTCTATTGCTTACAAATGTCCATGGGCGGCAGTAACTACTTACTATCTGGAGGGCTGCTTGCTTGTTTGCTACTTCATATTTATAAAAAAAACACGTGACATCTAGACGGGGAGGGGGGTTCTACTTATATTCTACTTAATGGTCGCCAAGGGGAGCGAGGGGGGTCAAAAGATGTCAAAAATATGTCACGTGGTTTGGGTATATTCCCTAAACTAGACTTATTACTAAGTCTAAGCTATCCTATCGCTCCAACGTGAACTGTACTAGGAACCTTTCTTATCTCGCAGCTCTACATGTATGCGACCCGGTCACCTAGAGCTGTCGGGGTCTAGCCGAGTTCTTTGTTCATCACACTCTTATTACTGTAACTAGCGGGCCACGAAAATAGGCTTCGTCAATCCTTCTACTTTTTGTGTCCGATGCTATGAGGCCACTAAATTTCGTTGCGAATCGTTTTGATAATTTAACGCGATAGAAGTATCAAATTAAAAGGTTATTGTATATAATTCTGCGCATGAACGGCTGTAAGCAAATTCATATAGAACAGGGGTTCTGCCTAAAGTCGATCACAGATGCGTTGCTACTACTAAGAGCGAAGATGATTGCTACTAGTTAATCGCCTCTTTTGAAAGCGAATCAACTTCACCCTTCCACCGAAACGCAGATACTGCTTCACGCCAGAAATAGGCATAGCGGTGATATCCCCTCGATCGTAGTATACTCATGCCATGCCTTGCCATGCCATGCCCTGTATGTATACTCATGCCATGTATATCACCTCGAAAACGCTACTCCATCTATACTCTCAGGAGTAGCAACAAGTCTGACCAATCTGAATTCGGATTCCAAATGTCCAACATCGGCAATTGCCACTCACCCTCAGGTGGATGCATGCTCGTTTGCTACTCCGTAACAAAAAATAAGTTCAAAAGTAAGAAATCCGCATACGGTACGCGCGACCTACAAACCCGACTGCGCCAGCCTCGAGAGACCTCTTTACACTTCAACAACCTCCTTTATGCTCCGCATTACTTGGAGATTTTAGTTTTAGTGCCCTTTTTGTGCTAGCTCTCAGACTCGACGGAGATTTAATATCTGATTGTAAGTTTTTAGGTCATTTTGTCAGGTTGGGTCTAGATATGAATCGGCTGTTTGGCGAGTTTCCCTAACTTGTTGACAGATGGCGCTATTTCTTATGTTGAGTCTTAAACACGCTGTTGAAGTTTTCTCAGGACGTTTTAATATATTAGTTCTAAGCTGAACTCACGGAGTACGGTCGCTCCCCAGGTTACGATCACCTAGCCTGGAGAGATCTAAACTCCGTCAATGTTGCAATTTTTTTATCTTTCGCTTCTAGGCATGGGCCTTTGTAGATTCTATAATATTTTTTCATATATAAGCGAGCTGGCTACGGCTTCGCGGTAGAAATTGGTGTGGGGTATGTCTCCAGTCAAAGTACACGTATTCTACCACCTGGTCTTTGGACGATGTAGGTTATACCGGACGCTCACAGATAATAACAGAAGCAAAAAATCTACGGATTATTTAAATGTTGCCTCTTTGTATGAATCTCAAAACTATGCCGCGACCTATATCCGATTCGCGTGTTTCAAATTCGAGTTTCATAGTTTTATGATACAGCAAGTAACCACGCGACGTGATCCGTATATATTTATGACATCACCCCGTCCTCCGGGAGACCTTGGATCGATGGTATCGGATGGTGAAAGTAAACAAGGTGGTAGAACCAATGTACTTCGAACGGTCCATACCGAAACGTCCGGTCGAACAACATTGGTTCTACCACCTGGCACCAATTTCTAGCGCGAAGTGGTTCCTGCGTTTCATTGGGAGGGTGTGATTGCCGGCTCACTTTTATATGAGGCGATTATCTCAGTCCTCGGGAGTAGCATTGCATTACAGATGTCCATGACCGGCAGTAATTATGTACCATCAGGTAGACTGCATGGTCGCTTGCTACTTTAATGTGATAAAAAAAACTCATCATTAAAATAACCATGGCAGATATGGAAGCCCTTCTCGAAAGCTCTCCTTCAAAGCAGGCGATATAACAAAGATATAAGATATAAGAAAACCTTGTAGGTCCATTACAATTGTCCATGTAGTTCCGGAATCAAAATAGGGCTACGATATCCTCTGCCTGTCAAAAGAGGCGATTAAAAGGGGACTTCCGGGGATGCGGGCGGAAGAGTGGGAGCTCAAACCTTCCAGCCAGATGACCCTTAGAAGGATGGCGGTATGTGTGATTGCATACCGTCGTAAACACCACACGGTGCGGTGGGCCCAGGCGCTCACTTGGAGACCGATGCGACAATGCGCTCAAAGGACTCGGGTTGTGTTCCCTTGGAGATCCCGGTATCCTCTTCGCAGCGCCGTAGACGGCTACGGGGGGTTTAGTGCAGTAGGAATCTCACATAAAAAGATCCATTACAATTACGACGTATACAAGCCGTAGGACGAAGGGCTTAATAAGTAAGCTTATAAAGCTTACAGCCTGAAACATCCCGATGCAGAGATAGTCTCCCTTCAGGAAATGTAAGCGCTGCAGCGATTTTCTTTGTCCTCGTCTGCATGCATCTCCGCGTTAAATAATGGGCGGTGGGTAAAGGGATGAGCGAAAGCGGATAGCGGATTTTACGCTCATCATTTCTGTTGATTGATGGCCAATTATAGGTACACAATTTTGAGATTTTATGTTGTTATTGGACACAGTTACCTCGTCGTTACCCAGCGTTTTTTTTATGATGTTGAGCGCTGATTTCGTAGTTAACGAGTATGTTGAGCGTTGATTTCGTAACTATGTATTAAGCTGACATTTATTTAAATTATTTGTCTTTTTGTTTATGTTCGACGGAGATAGATAGAAGTTAATAGTAAGACAGCGAAGTAAATAATGCAAAAAATTACAAATTTTTTGTTTTCATTAATTTAACACCGATTTTCCTATCATATCTTTGGGATTTATGATCGAAAAATTGCTTCGTTATCGTCTACGGCTCTCCGGTATTTTGTTTTATCAGCACGTGATCTAAATATTGGTCGGAGTAATGATAATATGATTTTTATGTAAATATCCACACTCAGGAAAGTTTAATGTTATGCAGCTTATTTTATATTTATCGTTACAGCCCAAGGCACTTGATTGGGTATCCAAAAATTATACCACTCAAGGCCATGAAACGTTTACGTTAGCGTTGAGCATTAAAAAAATACCCTTTTTACATGCATAGTCCCACACTACAATTTTCTCCTGTCGTGGGTTCCATGAACACAAAGACGAACACCCAAACACCCAGACCCAGAACGGACATCTCAATTCAACATTCAGATGTCTGTCTAGCCAGGAATCGAACCCGGAACCTACTGCACGTCAGATCGGCATGGTGACAGCTCCGCCACGCGGTTCGTAAATACGAATCCCACCAAAAACATTCTGTAAAAAACTAGTCAAGTCTCGATGGACCTGCTTCTTTATCTCTAAAAAGTAATGAAATCTAGACAAAGTCATGCCAAATCTAAGGTTCTTTATTGCGATTTCTTTATTATTATAGGTAATGTTATGTGATTTGGCCATTGACTTTTACCCACTAACGTATAAAGAATGTTAAGTCTTAAGTCTTATCTAGTAAATGTTGAGACTCAATACGTGGACTATAGTGGGGAACTTCTCAAATGGCTACCTAAAAATGTGGCGAAAACCAGTAAAGGATGG
>DWNE01001530.1:0-21699 GCA_018249875.1 Cecropterus toxeus | reverse complement strand
AGAACTGCTCCGCGCTAGAAATAGGTGTGGCGGTGGTACCTCCCCGGTCGAGCTTCACTGGTTCTACCACCTGGTACTTGGGACTAAATAATTTAAGAAAGAGACTTAACTTAAGTAACAGCGCTAATTTAGGTGTAATCTATGATGATACAATTATTTGAGATATGAGAATTATAAACGTGCTTCCTTGTTACAATTCAGCATTATAAAGATGAGTGGATCTCTTCACAAGATTAAGGCCTCAGTAAACCCTGCTAACCAAGTGCCAATTAGATGGTTTCACACACATTTAAAAATAACATGGAGAATTCTCAACCTTGTACTTGTGACTGAAGTGAAGGATTCTTGAACTGTAATGACCACTTACCATCAGGTAGATTGCAGGCTCCTTTGCTATTTCTGTTTTATAAAATAGAAATGTAGAGCGAAAGCAAAATCTTTATTACTTGATTTACTTGTTATGACAGGTATTCAGTTCATCTCTAAATTATATCACAGTGGAACAAAACTTACTCATTTATTAATTAGTTATCTTAAATTCGTGTCTAACAGATAAAATGAAGGTCTTAACAATAGCTCTCGGAATATTGGAATAACAATCTTTGTTAAAATTTAAAGCTATCAAGGTTTATTAGGAAACTTGTTAATAACGGCCTAATTTCAAAGTTTCAGCAAAACTCGCCTTTATCTCCACGAAACTACTTCAAAACAAGTTAAGGCTTGTCCACATTGAGTGGCAATGCTCGTATATTTACATTGAAATAGATAATATTATTTATAATATTGATATAGATTTCAAAATTATATTGTCTTCTATTTTCAAAACTTATATTTTACTTCAATTAGAATTAAATTATTATATAACTTCAATGAGTTACATAAACTGAACTGAATGTTTTAAAATTGAATTGGCGCCAATTAATTGAAATGTTGTTTTAAGTAAAATCAATTCAATAAAGTCAGTAAGCGTTAAATAATTGCGTAATTTTAAATAAATAAAGTGTTCAAACTCGGGCTCAAATTATTATCGAAAGCATACAGAATGGTTTATTTTCGACTCCTACCTTTATAGTTTATAGAAAATTCAATTACATAGTTTTTAAATCTCTTATTAATTTGGGAACATAGGGCAATAAATTATATATATTTGTTTCTATCGAGAATCGAACCTAATAATTTACAGTAGCAGTACCTTGAGTTACCACTACTTATAATTTATTTTTTTTTTCGTTTAGAAAACATCTTGAAATATATTCCTACAAAGCAAAACTATCGCTTCTTTGAAACTGAGCTTAATGCAAAAGTTTCTCCCTAGATTCCCGTAACCGAAGCCTACCAAAGCTCCGCGGTTCCATTCCGGAATGTTCCGGTGTAACAATGATACCTTTCCACTTAGTCCTTTCGAATGCGGTTGGTTGCTCTCAAGAGATTTCCGGATCTAGATTTTGCGGAAGATAACTTTTGGAACTTTTTTCCACTTTTCTCGGACTACGAAAGTTGGGTCAAATTTACAACTTTGGCCGGAAAACCGATATTGTAAGTTAGTAAAGTTTTTATTCGTGAATCAATTAAGTTACTTATATACATAAAGGTTGACATACATTTTATATAAGTGGTATTATTACATTTTATATAGCTAAGGTATATAATAATAAAAAGGATTGAATAAGAATTTTTAATTAACTTTTCGATGTTTTAAAGACAATTTTGATATATGTATACTCGTGTATTAAAATGCAAACGATTCGGTGGTATGCCACATGATGGTAAGCAACCACTGCCTCACATGGAAACCTGTAATGTTAATTTACTTGTAATACGCACATATATTTATAAAAAATATTTATGTGAACTTGGGATTGGAAATTCGGACCCTGGATTGAGAGTCCGAGTTTCAACCATTTGGCTATCAACGCTTTTTAAATAAGTAATTTTGTTCGAACTTGCGTGCAGCCACGGTGCACGTCTAGTTGAATCCGTAAATCATGTATAGTACATGATTTACGGATCACAAGTCAAAGATATACTTTTAGATTTTTATTTAAACTGTCAAAATTCCTAACTAATTGGTCCCTCTAGCTAATTATCACCATTATGCCAAGCACTTAACTCAGTATAGAAGCGCGGAAGGTATAAATCAAGCGGGCTTGAGACGATGTCCGGTGTGGGCGCCGCCCGTCGCTAAATCACCGCTGAGACCAGAGCTTATCACCCGCAGATACACTGGGCGATGTATTGATATGACTATCTATTTTATTGTTGTAATAAGCAATATTTTCTACATGGATTTCGTTGAACTCCGGAAACAATACCTTTACACTTATAACAGAGATTTTAACGCTGGAAACATACTCTGAGACTAACCCATTTGTGATCAAACTCAGATCAGACTAATTTTAAAGACTAATTCTGGTTAAATAAAATGATCCGAGGCTACCCGTGGTAACCACCTATCAGGTGGACTATACGATCGTTTGCATTACATGCAATAATACACCTATATATTTTTGTAGAACCCTTAATAAACTTATGAGGGAAGAAATTGGACGAAATATGGATTATTAAACTCAACTACCCTAAGTCTGTAAGTTAAATAAATAAAACTAAAAAAAGGAAATTGTTATTTATTTATTTCGCATAACTTCGTCCTAATTGAGATTGATCAACAAACTTGATTGCCGGCATTTAAGAAAACTTCACTTTCTAGAATCCAAATGTTTTCCTATACCGGAGGTAGTGAAGTTTATTTTAAAAACAAACCTGTTGCTACATTAGTTGTACAGAAATACTCGTTAATATCGCGGATCATCTTATAAGACCTAAAGAAAAACTAATTTAAAACCAAGCTTAACTGATTTATTCATAACATTTCGAAGGTACAACATACAACAGCTGCATAGTCATTAGCCAGTAACTTGATGTAACATGCGGAAGACATAAATCAGGCGGGCATTAGTTGCGCTCGGACAAATGGCCGACGCTCGCTAAACCGCTGAAACCGAAGCTTATCACCCGCAGACCACTCCGTGATGCCGGTGAACAAATTGCACTTACATTTAGATAATTACATGTCTTTGAAGGATGGATTTTCAAATATATTTTTAAGTACGTTAAATCTACTGGGTGGTAGAACCAGTGTAGTTTGACTGAAGTACCATCGCCACACCTATTTCTAGCGGGAAGCAGTTCTTGCGTTTCGATGGAAGAGTGTTGATAGTTAGTTAGGTTAGTTGATGAGTGAGTGGTTGCCGGCTCACTTTTGTATGAGGCGACCATCTTAGTCCTCGGAAGTAGCAACGCATGTGTTGTTGACTTCAGATAGAATCCCTGTTCTATATGTGGTTTCTTATCATGGACAGTACTAACCACTTACCATCAAATGGACTGCATGCTCCTTTGCTATTTCAGTCTAATAAAAAAAAGGTTTGGCGTTATCGGTATAAAAATTGAAATCCTTGTGTACTATTGGTATGAGACATAGCTGAAAGGATGTAAATACTTGTATGTGTTGTCTTCGGTGCAATCACTTGGTGAGCGGTCCACCTGATGTACTTAGCAATAAACTAACAATAAACTTCCCAGAAGGGCCTGTGACCAGAACAAAATATATATTATTCCGTAACATATTCGTTTGTGCGGATATCCGAGTAGGGAATCATAATATTTTTAAAATCTTGATAAAATTAGAAACACCAAACAGCTCACAGAAGTCCTCATCTGACTATATTACAGGTCAGATGAGAACTTCTGTGTAATGTGTCATAATTATACACACACCGATATTAGAATAGCATTAGTTATACATTTAAGCTTTATTATCAATAAGCAGTTACCTATTGCATCGCATATATAAAACGTAACTAAACTATATCTGACTTACATATTGCGGCGACCATATTATTCGCAGAAACAGCAACGGACCTCTTGAGATAAATTTAATTCTTCAGGTTAAACTGCTGTTCTATATGGAGTTGATTAAAAACTTCCTAGGGTGGTTGTTAGAGATCTTATTGCAGACCGCATTACCCTTTGGAACGACAGAAATATTTATAGAAACAGTCAAAATTTTTCGGTAAACACAATGTAACATAATTGAGTCGCGGGAAGCACATACGCAATTTATTTTAAATCGAAATAACAGGACGTGAAATACGGCTAACTCCAAATAAATTCGACCACAAACACGAAATTTCCGCGAAAATATTTAGCGAAATGAGAAAAGCGTGCGGGGTCATCCGTCTTCCCTGATTTATATTCTGTGCGATCTCTGATTTTATTATGAAACATTGCGTTATCTTCAAGTGTCACGATTTCCTTTTTATGTTTTTATTTTTCGCCATTCTCTGCCCGCGATCCCGTGGGAACACCACGCCAGAATTATTCAGCTACGAAATACGTGTAATTTGTATTGTAACCTTTATAGAGTATCTTTTTAAGCTACTTTTAAAGGAACGCTTTCCTTATATTATGATACATTTCTATTGTGTTTTTTCTTTATAACTCTTCTTTTTACGTGTTTATTAATCTTACATGTCTGAAAAATTCTTATCATTAATAATGTTTTTAAAGATGACAATATTTTTGTATGCCTGTACGAGTCAAATCTTGCAACTTAAATTTTAACTCCAAATAATCTCCGATTTAGCTAAAATTTTGCATTCGAAAAACAACGATCAATTACAGCACAGCTAAATGAGCGTATCATTAACCCAAACAGCAGATTTTTTTTTAACCGTATCAAAAAAGAAGTCAACATAAAAACAACATAAAAGTGTATAAAGTATATAAGTTGTTGACATAAAAGAGGTAAATCTTGCCAAAAGCTTTTGAATTTATTATACAGGTTTTAATTCAATTAAAATTAATTATCTTCTTTTTGGGGCTATTAAATAAAATCTTGTCACTGAAAATATTTTTACAGCTGTGCAAATACGTCACACGTGATTAACATCACGAAGTTAGCATATGTTTATAGCAGTTACGTTAATAACTGGAAATAACTCTGTTATGGTGTCAAGCTTGTTAACAGAATAAATTAGGCTCACGAAAACTTTTTTACTAAACAAACGTAGAATTTAGAAACGACTTTTGAGGTCCCTTAAGGGATAAGTCGGAATGGCTCATACAAATACCTTAATTAAATCGATATGATCGAGCCGACATCGACATTCCATACATCCATCAGCTCTTCGAGGTCCACAGCTGGACATAGGCCTCGTGTACTTGGTTGTTTGACGAAAGGAAGGTTGGTAGTAATGAAAGAAAGGCGAAGACGAATTTGAGACGTATTTATTTCACGAACTTATTGCAGAAGTGACATAAGCGTGCATAAAACAATTCATACATATTACATTTTCATACATAGTACGGTGAGAATTTTTTTGTATTTTTAAAATCCCCCATTAAGTGAAATTTAATGGGGGATTTCATAAATAAAGAATAAACGAGCACGCGTGTATCTTGTGGTAAAAGCACAAGAACGACAGTGAAGCAGTTCTTGCGTTTCGGTGCAAGGGTGTGATTGCCGGCTCACTTTTATATGAGGCGACCATCTCAGTCCTCGGGAGTAGCAACGCACCTGTGGTTGACTTCATATAGATCCCCTGTTCAATATGAAGTTGCTTACAAATGTCCATGGGCAGCAGTACTCACTTACCATCAGGTGAGCTGCTTGCTCGTTTGCTACTTCATAATTACAAAAAAGTGAGCTTTACACCGCCGGTCCACCTTACGACGACCACGATCATCGATTGCTGGCAACCGGCGACAGTCGACGACAACCAGCGACACTCGTAATCGCATTTGATATTGAATGTAATAAAGAAATCTCTCAGTGTTATTCAAAACCACCACTTGGCGTATTGACGTATTTTATATGAATGTAAAATATGTTACGAGCTAGAGTTTATCTTGTAGTATATGAACATATGCATATAGCATATGAACGCTTATCGCCGCCGGTCGCAAACTGTCACCGCTTTTTATCAACCATCATCGGTCGTCGGGGACTGACATTTTTTTTAAATACACCCAGACACAAACGCTTTCTACACTCATAGCCCCACACTAGGATTTTTCTTCTGTGTCGTGGGTGCCATGGACACACAAATACGAATACACAAACACCCAGACCCAGAACAGAAATCTAAACTCATCATTCACATTTCTGTCCGGCCGGGAATCGAACCCGGGTCCCACTGCGCGTCAGACCGGTATGGTGACCGCTCCGCCAAGCGAGTCGTTAGTGCAGTCAGCGACAGTAGGCATCTCATCTGGTAGTGCCTAAAATTAATAGAGTGTATGGTATATTCTTTTGAAATCGCTAAATCGTATTCAAATAGTATTGAAATAGAGTCTTCATATACATGAGAGAGATATAGAGATTAAATATAGCTCTAAATTTAAATTATTACATATAAGTTTAACACTTTTATAAAACTCAAGTCAGATTTTACAAATTCCGCTCATACTCCAGGTATTCGTATTCAAAATCGAGAATCGTCAAAAGCCGACTCCGAGCTCTTTCAATCCATTCGCCGACCTCGTATAGAATCCTTTATGAATCGGAAATACCGAGTCATGGGGTAGTAAACCCTGTATTCCCTTTCTGTGACTAAATTCATAATGCGAGAAAAATAGAGGTACATGCGGAGAAAATAATATTTGTTTGTTTTTTATGTAGGTGCAAAGTAACTTACAGTTATGTTGTTAAATGAAATATACGGCTTTTAGTTTTTAACGTTTAGTGCATATTTTGTGTACAGCTACAGTTCTTCCCGCAACCTATCACAAAATCGTTGCCATTTCACAGAAATAAAATAGTTGGCTTATTATAATGTACATATACAACATGTATATATTCAACTCGCCACTACACCTGACTGACACGCAGTGTGTTCCGGGTTTGATATCCGGTCAGACATATCTGATATGATTTGTCTTTTCTGGGTCTAGCTGTTTATGTATTTCTTTTTGTGACGCCATGACACCCACGACACAGGAGAAAGTCTTAGTGTGGGGCTATATATGATTGTAGAACGATTTTTTTAAAGTACATATAAGTCAGACAATATTACCAGACCGTCCCATCAAATTCCAGAGCTTATAAATCTTGTTTAATTAATTTCGAAATCTACCTCAAAGAATTTCCATTTATGCAATGGACTGATATTTAAACAATACATTGACTGTGTACCAAGAATATTATACAATTACTTATGTAGATTAGGTATGGGCAACCTAAAGTTACGGATCAAAAAGGGATTTTAACGTTGTCCTGTAATAAGGGCCTTCCCGCCCTTACTTTGCTGGCCGATTAGCTTAAAACACCTTCCATACCTTTTTATCCATATCTGATGAAGTGTAGACAAATATGTTGTTTTTGTAGATGCGGTAGAGGTCTAAGATGCCGTCAACGACTTCGTGCCGTACCAGTTTTGTGATGAATTTGAAACTGCTTGCCACCCAACTTTGAGTTTTTTCTTTCGACGATGTAAATTGTTTATGTTTATGTAAATATTATCTTCAGATTGTAAGATAAATCTTCCAATCGAAGTAAATACTATAAATATATACTATTCAACTTACTATTTTTATCACGTGTAGTCGTGGGCTACGATGAATAGAAAGGAATGAAACAGCTTCTATAGGCAACTTAGATCTTCGGACTTTCGCCGCGAGAGACTTTCGGTTTCAGTATTCTGCTAACCCGCCTATTCCTTACGAAAACTCAGTACTGACAGTACAGGTTTACGTGTCCTGTACGTAAAACTGTACAGAACGTTTTCTCAAAACTTTTTAAACTTTTGGGCAAAAATGTAAAACATGATTTGGTTTAAAATAACAATAATGGGCACAACATTTTCGTCCATTGTTGTAAAGAACACTGCATGTTTACCTTTTAGTTGTACATACCTAGCAATGTAGCAAGGTATTCCACAAAACTAAAATGTAAACATATTGTTATGTTAGGGGGAAATACACGTTGAAACCTTTCGTGTAAATAAACACATTAGTGCATTTCCAGAATGAATTTGGCAAACAACTACCCTGCTTTTCGATGTACATTGTAATATAAACAGCGATTATTTTTAGGAAATGCAAAATAACCCCATTTAATTATCAAATTGTCAATAATAATATTTTTTCTTACACTCCCACTGAAACAGAACACGACCTCGACTGAGAAGTTCCGGCAAAAAATTCAGCGGGTTTATTTATGCGATGTTTGTATGTAACTTTGTATTTTTTTTATCATCTTGTTTATTATATGGGTATTAAAAGCTAGCTCCAGTATCTTGATTTATATTTAGCTAAACTAGACGCCTGTCTGACAAAATACGTTAAATAATGTTACCACACTTACGGCTCTAAACATAAAAGTTAGAGAATAATTATATTTTTATGGTTAAAAGAGGTTTCATGAATACTAATTTCATTATTTTATTCCTAATATAAAGTAGGGTTTAATAATCAAAATGTAACTAATAATGGAGTAGCCAAAGCCATTCGGAAATATCAGTTAAACAAACTTTTCGACCCGTAAAGCCGTACGTAAAACAGGAAGGCCCACTCCACCGGGAATGAAAACGGAATATATTATGCACGAGAAACCAACATCTGATATTTTCATACGGGAGTTCGGAAACTTAAGGGACTTATTCACTAGTTTCGATTCCCATTTTGGGAAATTTTATTCAGTGTGAGGAATAATGGATACTTTGATGTACTTTGCTTTTGTTGTTTCTGTCTTGCAATGAAGTATGCTAACTAAAACCTGAATGATTTCTTAAGATCATATGTTTTAGTACTTAGGTGTTGGTATCAACGTGGTAAAACCAGTATGGTTTGACTGGGGACTAGCACACCTATTTATAGCGTGAAACTGTTCCTGCGTCTCGAGATGGAGTGGTTACCCATACACTTTTATATGAGGCGATCATTTTAGTCCTCGGGAGTAGCAACGCATCTGTGATTGACCATTTACCATCATGACGTATTTCAACTTTATTAAACAAACTACTTTCTACGAAGTTTGAAACGTGATCGTGATAAATCCGCGGTAGAACTGTGCAGACTCTCCTCTCCCAAAAGTATTATCTCAAAGTATTATATACATAAGACTGAATAATCTATTTAAAAAATAATCTCAATTTCCCTAGATCATAGCATTAAGTGTCGACGGTTGTGCCAATTTGGCTAATTATTTTTTGGCGCGTTTGCTGTAAGAAGAAGTTTCTTATCAAAGAAAAAATAGAATTGTTCCGCGTGGCGGAGCGGTCACCATACCAGTCTGACACGCAGTGGGTCACGGATTCGATCCCCGGCCAGATGAAATGTGAATGATGACTTTAGATTTCTGTTCTCGGTCAGGGTGTTTGTTTATTCATCCTTGTATGTCCAAGGCACCCACGACACAGGAGAAAATCCTAGTGTGGGGCTATGAGTGTAGAAAGTGTTTATCTTTATTCTATTGACACTTAATTATTAAAGGTACTGCTTTGATATTTCACCTTGAATTGTTAGTTGCAAATTATGAACGATTTTACAGTATAGTCGACTATTATTTATATCATTATCCGGAGTGTTCTCCAATCCCATTAAGAAAGCAATACGTGTTTGCTCGGCGATAACACTCAACAGCATTCACCTTAAGTCTCCATAAAAATAAAATTACTTCCCACTTACGCGATAACAGGAAATCACAAAGGAATGATTCCGACGCGGGATCAAAGGGAAGGAGCTCTCCATTCCAATTCGAATTGTATAAAGAAATCGGAACTCCAATATTATTATTACGAATACCCCGTGACTTCGTTTACGTAACACATAGTTTTCAGTACTTTCCGAAATTGTTATAATATATGTTATGTAAATTACTTTGACACGTAAGGTGAGGTCTCAAAAGGGTATATATTTCAAGATATTAAAGTAATAAGTTCTGAAGCGCGTGTAACCCTGCGGCTTACAAAGTTAAGCAATGTTATGCACGGTCGAGCGGTGGATGGGTCACGTGAACAGATAATGTTACGAATTATCCTCTTCGAGTGAACTTGTTGGATGACGGTCGTTACGCCTTGTCGGATGAATTATGAGCGGTTTGCAAATGTTTGATTCCATACATTCCATTCCATTGAATACTAAGCCGTAGCTCTCTCCTCTGGTTGCAAAGGGAAGACATTAAAACACGTGGAGTAAACTATTGGCTTCCCCCTACCTATAAGCCTTTTAAGGGGTTTTTGCCACTGAAACTGCTATGTCCGCAGTAGATTTCCTTCACTCTTGTATGTCTAATAATGATGATATGTAAGATCGCAGGCGAAATTACGTATGCTTGTAGGGAAAATTTTACGCTATAATCAAGCCGGTGGTACGATAATACTATACCAAAATAAAACAAGAAATAAAATGCACAAAAAAATGAAATTCATTTAAAAAATATATGTATGATATTATGTCATTACTTTTCTTAAAGGTTGATTTTGTGATGAAAAAAATACTGATTTGTAAGTGCCTCCATAAGCCTATACAAAAGATATTAGGTTCATTTCAAATAAATGTAAAAGTGGTTCATATGTTTTTAAAATTAATGTAGTATACAGACACATCTCAGTTACATGATATTAGAGATTTATCAAACGCTGCCCGGGATAAATATAAAAAGCTGGTAGTTTCAAAGGGCAATAGTATTGAATATTAGACTACGACGCGCCCAGGAATATATTACGGTCATCATGTCGGTAACTTTAGGGCTCCAACTATGTTTTATTAATATTTAGAAAGGGATCATTTCATATTTATGGAGTTCTTTTTTTATGTATCGGACACTAATGATAACCATTATATTACTGTTATTTTTATTTGTTTTGTATAGATACTTTATATTTTTTATATAAGACTGAAGTAGCATGCCGTTCACCTGACGGTAAGTAGTCACCACCGTTCATAGAATAGGTGTTCTATCTGAAGTTCATCACAGATGCGTTGCTACACCCGAGGACTGTATAAAACCAATGAACAACTTCACGCTAGATATAGATGTGGCGGTGGTAAATTCCCGGTGGAATTACACTGGTTCTACGTATTATCTACCTATTGTTCTGCTTTAATAAACGTAGCCTGTTTTAATAAAATCTTCAAGTGAATTACTAATTTCGTCTAAATTTACGTTTTTATATGGCTTAAATCACAAAACTACTGGCTTAGTCGTAAATCACTAATCTAATATTTATGGACAGCCGTAAAAATCAAAAGATATTAATTTTAAATATTATATCGATCCAGGTAATTGATGGTGAGCTAGGTGGATCTTGATTAATGACGTATTTCTTAATCGATCTGTAGAGCTTTTAACGGAGACTCATTTAAATAAGTGCGATTGGAGAGCGCTGAGTTATGGCCTGAGTCTGCAATTCCAGCTTAATTTATTGTCACCACTTTTCTATTGTACCTTCGACTATTTGAATTCTTGATTATATTAATTCTCGACAACCATATAACAGTGTTTACATCTTAGTATGTATCCTCGTACTTGAAAAGGGACGTTATGCTGAATAGGCTATTTTATTACCCGACTATAACTGAATCAAGGTAATGATTTCGAGATTATGTATGTAAGGATTTATGTTGGTTTGTATATATGTCCATGACTTTGGCATGCGCTACAGCTTACTCCTTGAGGGATTGTAACATACGTCATATTATTGGAATTGTCTCAGTTTGCAGAGTATACGCTATATAATTATTTTTTAAATATGGCGCGTGCTAACAGAGATAAACAGCAGATTTTGTATGTAATGCGCTAAACTTCAAATAAATATATAATTATAATATTGATTGCAATAAATTATTCTCCAATAGAACATTCTTGTTTTTCTACAATTAGAGCTAAAGTAATAGAACCCAGAGCAGCCAACCAGTTGAATAATTAATTACGATTTCGATACTCATTGGCCCAGATTAGCAGACTCACCCAGTGCCACTAACACACATGAAGATGATTAAAACAATAACCAGACCCAGAACAGACTCTAAATTCATTATTAAATATCTGCTTAGCCCAGGGATCAAACTCGGAATTTTCTATGCTCATATAAAGTAACACTTAAAAATTACATAAAAAGGATGACAAGATAGCAGAATACAAAATATACTGAAATAAAGTTGAATACTTTATACTCTGTTCCGGATAATTATGTACAAAGAGTACTGAAAATACTGATTTATTAATAATAAATATCTGTGCTTTACATGAATAACGGTACAATTCAAAATTCATCAATTTTAGGATAAAGATGTATCCGTATTATGTTATTTTAAAATTGAAAATTGATACCCTATCTTTACAATGGTTAAGGACCACTTAATCATAATTATTTAAATTTCATTAGTTAAACAGATAAAACAAATAAAACATTGTTATTTTTTTATTTGGCTTTCCTATAAAATAAACGTTTTTATGTTATTATTCACGCAAAACAGCGATATGCTTTGTCAACCGATTGTATATAATTATGTAAGCTATGGCTTACACTTGAAGTTTTTTTTTTTATGATATGTTATTACGTACGTGTTATGAAAAATATTGTATAAAAAGTGAACAAGATGAATTCGACATCCTATAAAATGAAATCCTTTAAATAACCAATGGAGTTTTAAGATCGAAATCCAAGCAGACTCATTTAAATAAGTACAGTTAGCAAACACTGCGATAGTCTACGTTATTACCTGAACGATATTTATAGATGTCATTTATCTTCTTTTTTCCTACCTATCCACTACTCCACGCTGTTACTTGTTACACCTTTCTTACTTTAATGGTTATTTATTCTAAAAGAGTTTCTTTTATTCAATGAATGTATCAAACCGAAGATCGAATTATCCTAATATTTTCCTAGATGCTGATGAATTGAAGAGTATATTGTTTCATCAAAATTAACAAATGAACAGGCTATTGTTAGTTGTTTTGCCTCTCGTGATTTTTTTGACTAACTTTACACATGAAAGCGTTTACTATTTTTCATGTGATTTATGTAGAAATAGCATTAAATATAAATCACAAATGTCTTTAGAAGACAAAAGAATTTTGAAGGTTTCCCCCTCGAAAAATTATAAAAGGATTGTCTGCTTGTGTTGCTTTCATAGTGAGCATTGACAGCCCAATGGTAGAAACTTGGCCTCTCAAACGATCGAATCCCAGGCTCGCAACACATATTTTTCTAAAAATATGAACGTATTGGAAGTTAATTATCAGATGTTTTTGGGGAAGGAATACATCGTAAAGAAACATACACGTCTAAGAGTTTATTTGAAAGAAAAACTAAAGTTCTTAAAAGTTTGTGACGGCTTCAAAATCGCTTTTGAAATTGCGTAATTGTGAATTTGTAGACTATGGTCAAAAAAATCTCTATTATTTAAAGAAAAGAGTCGTGCCTAGTAGCAGAACAATAACGTATTGACGAATTGCATTTTACATAATAAATACTTGTAATAGTTTTACCTTTATAAGATGGTAGTCGTTCAGACACTCGTATTAAAACAAAACCACAGGTGAAAGCACTTATATGCTACAGAAATAGGTGTCATCGCACTCTTACCACGCAATGTTCCACCGTTTACCTTCAGTATTTTATTTAGGTGCTTAACCCGTGTGTATCTTTATATCACTGCTATAAAGTCTACATCTGATAATAAAACAAATGGTTAATTGTCGAAGTTGACATATTTTATCACTAAAAGTTTCGTGTTTATTTTAACGAGCTATTCGAGATGTCACGAATGCGCGTCATGATTTCGTGACGTTATGAAAGTTATTTAATGACAAAGCCAGGCTGTCAAAAATAATGTTGTATATATTTACTAAGTTGGTAGAATTAACTGTTTGTGGTTTAAAACTGACTAGTAGATGTTTTGTTCGATACTTCGTATTAGGGAATTCTCGAATATCGACTTTAGTCAACACGGGAAGCAAACTAATTCCCTCGAGAATTGGAGAAATAAATTCCGTGCGCTTGATAATTTAAAAAAACACGCATTTTAATTTTTACTTGAAATGTGAAAATTTATAGGAACTAAAATGTTCGATTAAATTTATGTCATCTATATAATTTGTAATACTGATACTGCAATAAAAAAATAGATTTTTTTAAAACAAGATAACTACTATATTACTCACCTTATTGAACTAGCAAAGCCAGAAACAGCAATCGTCGATGAATATTAATCATTGCTAAACAATTATCGCAAACTTGATAATAGAATTGACTGGTTTTAATATCTAGACGCAAGCGAGAAGCTATAAATCGTGCTGTAAAACATATTTATGTGCTAAATACGACTACAACTTAAACTATACTTATGGACTTACTTAAACCGATGGATCCGAACTAAAAGTATGGATTTTTTTATAGAAGATCCTAGCTTATATACAAACCATAATGCGTATCAAAACTCCCTCCTAAGATATATTTTCCAAGAGGGTTAAATAGGGGAAGAGAGTAGGCTATATTATGGAATACTAACAAATAATAATTAAGTTGCATTTTAGGGTTCCGTACCCAAAGTGTAAAAACTGAAACCTAAGACTCCACTGTACGTCTTGTCACCAGGTTGTATCTCATGAATCACGAATTGAAAGTTTCACAGATGATGTAGTTCTGTTATAAAAACTTAATATAATAAATTTTTGCGGGAGCTTGCCATACTACAAACTTGATTTTTTGCCGTTTCCTATAGATAACGGTACGGAACCCTTCATGCGCGAGTCCAACTCGCACTTGGCCGGTTTCATATTCATTTGCTATTGTTAAGATACAAAAAAGTTGATGTAATTATTAAAAAAATAACATAATATAGTAATATTTCTGCCAAAGTGAGTGACATTCTCCGAACAACATTTAAAATATTTAGCTATCATAAAACAAAGATAAGTAGATATAGTATCCTTAATATAATGTTCTTATTACGTAACTGCGTCAGAAGGACGGTAATGTTTATCGATCGTTTGTATGTATGTCTATTTGTAGGTATGTCCATTCTATTGTCCATTCCATCCACGCCCTACAGTCCAAACGGCTTGACGGATTGTGACGTAAGACATATATTTCCAATTGTCTCAGCAGAAATTTAGATAGAATTAGAATTGTCTTTGCAGAGTGACATAGCCTATACAATTTTTGAAAATGGCGCCTAAAATTAGAGGAAAAAAGGGTGGGACCAACGACTTTTATATTATCGCGGCAATATAAAATGATTTTATAATATAATACTTTTCCTTAACTATTTTGTCGAAAACCTACATAAAGCGTTAAATTAGACATATTATTGCGAACAAAAAAATCGTTTTACGCGGCCAGGTCTTTATTTTACTATTTTTAACAATTTTGTCGCTTCCAACTCGCCTCTCGCTATTCTTCGAGGGTTGTACACCTTCCCCCAATCACCTTGTACCCGAATTCATTCGTCACAAAGGTTCCTCTGATGGCTTGCAAATTAATTTATAACAGAGACAGCGTGACCCCGCAATGACAGAGATTAAATCGGTGGTTGTGACAAATGAAACCTTTATTAAAATACGGTATGAAACCATTATTCATTATATTGGTGAATTATAGGAATTAGAATTGATTTCTATTAAATTGTCAAAAAAATTGGATACAAATACCCTGTGTCATGATGTCATGAGTCTGTAGTGTTAACTTAATATCATAATTATGGTTTGTGTGTTTTGTGGTTTAATTGTTCATATAAAATCTAGTCTGAATAGATCAGACTTATCTGAAATTAATCACTAAGACGATACTCCTGAGGACTGAGATGGAAAGTTTAAAAAAGGTGCTTCTTGAATAGCAAAAATATATAACAAAATAGGAATTCATATGGTTTTTCTTTGTGTGAGCATGTGAGAGTATGCAGTGCTCTCAAAAATATTTCGAAAATGTCGAAAAGAATTAAAGAATATGAAAAAAAAAGAAAGTCAGTTTCAGTAACTTTCCAAAAAATAATAATTTATTTGAATGGGTTAAAATACTCCAAATACAAAATGTAATTTACTTTCTTGGAAAGTTACTGCATCGTGTCATACGAGATTCTATGTCTATTATTCTAAAATGTAATGTAAATAAATAATTTACTTCTATATTTCAAACACAGTTGCAAGGGATGTCAAAGAAGGAACAAAAAGGTCTGGGAATACATAACAAAGGATGAATTAAAACAGTGTTAAAAACATCCAACAAAATTCTCAAATATATAAACTGAAATATGCGTAAAAAGAGCTGAAGATTTGTTAATTAAATGAAGTCAGCAAAACAATGGTTATGGCGCCCGCAGAGAGACTCATTTATATCAATTTATAATACAACGCTGCCATTATGAAAATCATAACGCAATTAATCTGTTCGCGCTCATTTCGTTATCCTCCAAGGACTATTTCGGAGTTTCTGAGTTCTTAAACAATGTATGGACGTGCCGAATTGGCAAATGTTTTCCAAACAAACAATAAGAAATAGTATTTCTCGATGTTCGAGAAAGTAACATCTAAATAACTAAATAACAAAGGTTTGTTAACCTTCATTAATCTTACGTGTTACTGTAGTGACTCGGCCAGTAGTGATCGGGGTTGGATGCTGGATTCCCCGAATTTCATACATAAAGTACCTGCGCGAATGATTTCCCAAGGCGTTATAAGGAGCATGGTTTGATCGGGTTGATATCAACGCAACGCTTATTTCTAGTTTGAAGCGATTCCTTCGTCCCGCCACGCAACCTTCCACGTTTAAATGAGATCGCCTTATTTGTACTCAGAACAAGCAACGTTAGTGTGATTGACCGGATGTCCATGGGCGGTAGTGACCATTCATCATAAGGTTGACCTTATGCTTATTTACTACTATTATATATAAAAGACCCGGCAGCCATACCCTTCTATTGAAATGCAATAACTGTGTTACGCTAGAAATGATGTAGCGATGGTACCTCCCCGGTCAAACTGCACTGGTTCTACCACCTGCTACCACCTTGCCTGGTGTACTTTAATTATTTAGAAATACAAAAAATAATTAGATACTAAATAATATTAGGGTACACAAAATATAAATTCACAGTACATATCTGATAGTGCTAAAACCTTTCATCAAAGTAAAAATATCAAAAGGGTATAAAATAAATTAAGCAACTTGATTTACAAGCCCGAATTCGTTATAATTTACAACGATAATTGTAATCATTAAGTCCATTAATTTGAGCGGTTTCTGTAATTTGAAAGCTAATTATGACTGAGCAGGTTCTACTTATTAATCACACGATAACGTAGTCTAACGTGAACGGAAATTAGGTACGGCGGAAAGGAAACTCGGCTTTGATTAGCAATGTGATTAATATTATAAAAATAATAATAAATAGGACAACTGCCCTGGTATTTCATTCATTTAAATAGTTAGTAGCAAATTACCACATTTTTCATCTGATGGTAAGCTTTTCTGTAAGACTACAAAAAAATCTTTTAACACTCCTAGACTTACCACGAAATTATCTACTATTTTTGAAATATAAATACTAATCTAACTAATACATCACATGCTAAGAATAAAAGGTACTTAATGCGCAATTACAAAAGAACAAAATTGTGTTCGCATGTTGGGAATTTTCTCAAAGCGCACGATTATTAAAGATAACGTTTTTTTTTTGTAACACGAACTCATCGCGACATAATCTGCTTATACGATAGACTACGTTGTTAGAAGTTCTTTCAAGTATTTAACTCAAAATGCAAAATTTTGTGTCACTTCCACTTTCACTGTGAGTTATTACCTGAATTAGTGTACACCTTTTAATATGTTCCGGGGTAACAATATACGGATTTGGGACTTTTTGCCGATTTTCAAAAACTGCATATCGTGAGTAGCCGTAACATATTAAAATGTATCAATTCTGCGATAATATCATAGTATAAACCTATCTCTGTTACAGATAACTAAAATTGTCTTGCAGGTATATCTTGCGACAACCTAGTTAAATTGATCAGCGAAGGAACATAGCCTGTTAGGTCAAGCACCGACGTTAGGAATTTCCATAAAGAAGTATTAGATGCTAGAATGCAGCATATTGTGGTGAACGTGACCCATCACTTGGAATTTAGTGGCGCCAGGGCGGCCATCATAATAAATTCTGTATGTTAGAATTTGCATACAATTTTAATATACATTCTTGTTATCAGCATAGAGTTTATTGTTTTATTTAACCAACTTTAAACCGGAGGAGGTTATGTATTCTGCTATATTTTTTATGTATGTTCGTTGATTTCTCCGCGATTGCTCATAAGATTGAGTTGATTCTAATGACATTGTATAAGGGTAGTTGTCAAGGGAGTCCAATTTTCAGTAGTTCCCCCGAAAAACGGGAGAAATACGATTTTTTACACCTATCACTATATGTATATACTTTCTTAAAATTTAACATAGAATCCTTGAATTTTGATAGTGGGACCTTTGAATTTATCTATCATTAAATTTGTATTGCCTAAAATACTTATCACTGTTCCTGCCTACAACTAAATTTAGAATTATTCAGCTTTTGCTTTAAACCAAATTTCATTAAAATATTTTTTTTTAAGTTTCTAAGGACACAGACGCTGGTTATATTTGTATTATTTTGTATATTTTTATGAAATTAAAATAATAAGTAGATGTGCCGTCATAGACATGTACCTATATATATTATGAGGATTATGTTCTCAAATCTACGATTTTTTGAAGATAACAAAATTTATCTAAACACAATTTACGCATTTATATACTAAGATCAAAAACAATCTCGTAAAGGACAGAACGCAAGTAACGTGGAAATGAATATAATTCCAGCAAAGTAAAATAAGGGGAAAGACACCACAAGTGAGTCACACTAATGAGGAAATGTGAAGTAATTAACTTACTTGAAAAGCTTTATGGCGGAGCTGGAGCATGTAAGAGTTACTAGATTGTAAGAAATGTTTTACCTACTTACATAATTTATAAATTAACAAACCGACGTTATTCAAAGCTACTTCGCCTTTTAGAAATTTTGTAGCATGCGTTTCCAAACGTCCCTTTGAAATAGTGACTGTGAACCTATTTTGAAGAATGTTAAATTTAACATTTTATTTCATGTGACTACTTTTGAATATTTAGTTAGCTACTTTCGCAGTAGAAACAAATGTTTTGGTGTTTTCTTTTCAAATTTATAAATGAAGAAGAAAAACGAAATACAAAAGGAAGACTGGCTAGTATTTTTGTTTACTATATCATATTTGGATTCGTCCTAAGATAATAATTATAAAGTTTAAATGACCCATAATATGTATTATAATCCTATAATGTATTATAAACTATATCCATAGTATATTCGTTTGTAGTAAAATATATATTATTATATACACCAAGTACATTAATTAAACTATGTATTAAAGTAGCTTTAATCGTAAAATAGTCTTAAAAAAAATAAAATTGAAAAAGGATTAAGATATAATTCAATAAGATTAAGTCAAAACACATTGAAGGACCGATAACCAATGGGGAAAAAAGGTCTTCGGTGGCGATCGCGTTTAAGCAAAAGGAACACAGGTCGACATCGGACTAGGTGGACTGATGACCTGAAGAAGACAGCGGGGAACCGTTGGACTCAGAAGTTGAAGTGGCTCCGTTGAAGTGGCTCCATTTTGGGAAGGCCTATGTTTTTTTTATAATCATGAAGTAGCAAATGAGTAAGCAGCCTAATGGTAAGCGGTTACTGCCGTCCATGGACATATGCAAGCAATTTCATATAGAACAGGGGTTCTATCTGAAGTCGATCACAGATGCATTGCTACACCCGAAGACTGAGATGGTCGCCTCATATAAAAGTGAGCTGGCAGTCCGTCAGTCTGTCAGTCGGCATGTCCAGCAGTGGAACTCGAAAGGCTGATGGATAGATGGAAATCATAACAAATTATAGGGCTTTTTTCTATTGTTACTTTCTTAATCAGATAAGAAAATCAATTATTTATGTTGTTCTTAATGTCATAAGTGAATAATAACTAAAAAAGCGCTATGAATATAGTTCTTATCCGACAATCACATTAGTTGTATTATAATATAAATATAAGTGAGGAATATTCCTTATCAGGAATATATTTACTTTCTGATTAAAATATGAGTAATTGAGTAAAATATTTCTATATCGAAAAAAGCGTGGGGTGTTTTTAGAAATATTTTTTCTTTTACCGATACATGTCAATTAAATATTTACCATAATAACTTCTAACACCCCACGCTTCTACAATAAAAAGATATTTTTCTTACAAATTTTAACTCAAAGAAAATTATTTTACGACTTTCTAGTTCAGTAAGGCACAAAAGTATGCTTTATTAACTTTAATTTATTAAAACTTCCTTATCATTATAATTTTCCCGAAGGCTTCTATTTCAAATATCTAATTTGGGAGAGCAACTATCTATTAATAGCTAACACGCACCTGTTGACCAAACGCCTCGCTTGGGACTCACAGTTGAATTTGTACACGGCCATTACCTTTCCTTTGGGACGAATTCTAATAAGAGATATAACTTGGGTGTTTTGTATTATTTATACTTTTTGATTAAAAAATATATATTAAATTAGCTTTTGACAGTGTTTCGTACAAACTTTTATCCCCTATTTTATACCCTTGGGGTAGAGTTGATCAAAATCTTTTCTTAAGGCATGCCTACGTCATAACATTTACCCGCATGCCAAATTTTAACCCAATCCGTCCAGTGGTTTGGGCTGTGCGTTGATAGATCATTATGTTAGTCAGTTACCTTTAAGTTATATATATTTACATGAAATTCACAGGAAGATACTATTATCTGTATCTTAGATAACATCTCTTAGTCGTTTCTGATGGTACTCAAAGATGAAAGGATGAAGGAAGTATAATTTGAAACTAACATCGTGCAGATGAAACTGCCGCATCGAGGTAAAAACTATAACAGGCTGAAATAAACTGTGTACACTGTGTACTGTGTACAGGCTAAAATAACCTAGGAGGTACTATCGCCGCACCTATTTCTAGCGTGCAGCAGTTCTTGCGTTTCGGGGAAGGGTGTGGTTGTCGGCCCATTTGTATTTGAGGCGAACATCATAGTCCGCGGAAGTAGCAACGCATCTGTGATCGACTTCAGATAGAAACCTGTTCTGTATAAAGTTGCTTACAGATAGATGTTCATGGGCGGCAGTGACCACTTACCATCTAGTGGACCTAATTACCATCATCGTTTGCTACTTAATCTGATAAAAAAAAAACTTACGAAAATTTAGTTCCAAATGCTTACTATTTTTCGACGGTTAATCCGTAAGCATCACTTTCAGAAGTGATTTGAAATCCACTTATACAGATAGTATCCTAATTCGGCAAACATGACACAGATTCTTTTATCTACACCAAACGATTTTCCTCAATCATTGAAGCCCGACAGTCAGAATTACATCTGTTAGGACGCTTATCTTTGCAGGATCTCTGCGAGATAATTTTTTTGGAGAGGTTCGTGAAACGTATTTCATATCCCATTTCAGATAACAAGAAATTATTATGAAACCAAAAGATCTCACTACTAAAACTCGCACGCACGCTCGCACGCTTTCTACACTCATAGCCCCACACTAGGATTTTCTCCTGTGTCGTGGGTACCATGGACACACAAAGACGAA